>CM039484.1:4571857-4610264 GCA_022433065.1 Begonia loranthoides | reverse complement strand
CCGGTAGGTAAATGACCTCTGGGGGGGGGGGGGGGGGGGGTGGTTACGGTCTTAAGACCTTTGCTTTGGTTGGGCAACGGTCTGAAGACCGTTGCTAGGGGGAGAAGACAGGGCATTCTTCACTTGAAATTCACTCTTCTTGTTGATGAAGACGGCCATGGCTTCCACGTCGACCAGGCAACCCTTAGTGCTCTCCTCAAGGAAAGGAACCTTCAAAAGCTTGGCGAAAATAGGGGAGTGAAGAAAATAGCCTCTGATTTGAAAACGGAACTGGAGATCGGAATCAATGGGGAAAAAGCAGAAATGGACCGTCGGGTGAATGCATTCAGTTCGAACACTTACAGAATGCCGCCGACGAAGAGCTTTTTCTTCTTCGCTTGCGAAGCTTTAAAAGATCTGATGATTCTGATTCTCCTTGGTTGCGCTGCTCTTTCTCTCGAATTCGGAATCAAACAACACGGTATCAAAGAAGGATGGTAAGTTTATAGCAAATCAAGATTTGTGAACAATTTATTTGAAAAAAAAGGATTGATTTTGATTCAGCAACATCATTTTTATCTGACAGCCACAGGCACGATGGAGGAAACATATTCATGGCAGTTTTCATCATAATCTTTTTTTTCTGTAATTAGTAATTACAGACAAAACAAATAGTTCGAGAAATTGTCAAAACTCAGTGATGATATCCAAATCAAAGTTTTACGGCGAGGAAGACGACAGGCAGTTTCCATTTTCAACATCTTCGTCGGAGACATTGTTTGTCTAAAGATTGGAGATCAGATTCCGGCCGATGGGCTGTTCGTCGACGGGAATGGTTTGCAAGTTGACAAATCGAGTATGACCGGAGAAAGCGATCACGTGGAAGTAAATCGAACTGAGAATCCATTTTTGATTCAACTCAGAATAGTTTGCCGATTCACGCAGAACCATTTGCACTTCGCCAGGCCAGCCTGCCAGGCTCACGAGCCCGTGTTTTCGGGCTCGGCTAGTCCGGCTACAGAAACGGGCAGAGCGGGCGGGCTGGCCACCTTTAGGTGTGGGTAGCCTGGGCATATGGAAAGAAACTATCCCCAGAATCAGATCAACAACAACTACCGCGACAATCTTTCTTGACCTCCCAAGACAGTGCAACTCGAGCTACGCCTGGGGGTGGACATGGATATGGTGGATCTACTTTATAACAATATCAAAGCCCATAGTATTATACTCCTCAACAGCAGTTAGGGCCTCATCCACAATATCATTTGTAGTACCAGCCTCATAATCCTGATTTCCAGGTGTCGACAAGACACCAGCAGAGCTATGAGACTATTCTTTATCCACAGTAGGGATCCGCCAATCACAGAGGGCAGTCCTTCCAGAGCAGTGGGGCTGACCCTAGTTCATCCAGGGGTGGCCATGGCAGAGGCCACAAGGGCAAAGAGAAGGTATCCGGTTAGCCCTATGCACTCGGAGGATCAGGGTACCGGTACAGACAGGAGGAATAGGGTATCATCGATGGTATTATTCTTATCTCTCACTCTTTTGCACCAGTGTTGTTCGATACTGGGTTGACATACTCTGTTATTTCTACCATCTTTTGTGTCTGTTTTGGGATTGTTGGGCAAGGAGATGGAAGCCCCGTTGATGCTCACTACCCTTTTAGGTACTCATAAAGGTGTATCATCTGCGTGTAAATCGGTCTGTATGGTTTTAAATGACCACAAGTTTTCTGCCAACTTAACCATATTATCGATGAGTCAGTTTGACATGATTCTAGGTATGGACTAGATAAGGAAGTACCAAGCAATCGTGGAATGTCACTTGAAAAAGGTCACGGTTATCATGAAGAATGGACGGGTTGTGTCTACCGTGGTGACCCTAGTACAATGACAACCAACCCTATCTTGCAGGTTTGTCTGGGTGGGCACAGTGGATCGGAGTAGTATGGGAATCTTTGGTCGGTTAATGGTGAAGGCATGACCGCTAGTTAGGATATGGATATCTCGGTAGTGAGAGAGTTTCCAGATGTGCTTCCTGATGAGTTGCCAAGGTTGCCTCCAGACCGAGCAATTGTCTCTTTAGGAGAAACCCATCGACTTGTCACGACCCAGAGGCGGGCCTAACAGAACTGCCAAGTCAGGCGACTCGATCCTCATGGAGGACCTGATCACCCAGCCGAAGACGTGGATTATTACCAGAAAACTTTTCAATATTTAGCTTGGCCCATGTCTGTATAGTGATCACGAGAAGTAACAGTGCATAAATTTAAAGTAAACAATTCAAAGCACTGTGCAACAAATCCAATCCGATAGAATTAAGTTGTACAAACCCTAGCAATAATTCTCACCAGAAATAAAGTCTAAACACTCAGAAATGAAATAAAGTAAAGGGGAATATTCTGCTCCAAATCCTTAGCCGCTTTTACCTTTACTTGGAATGAGGCCATCGATGAGGCTTTTATCATAAATATGTTGTATACATAGACAACTATACCTAAAAAATATGCCAATATCATTTTCCGATCTGAATATGTTATTAGTGAAAAAGCATAGTCACGCAAGAACCCATCTGACACTCATCAGAGAATAGGTGGCCATCCGTCGGTGACAACACCTCATAAGATAGAGGACAATAGAAATGACGGTGATCCAGAGATCCAGTGCGTCACCCAAGTAGTCAGCGAGCTAAAGCTCTGCGTCGACACAACTCATACGATCAAGAAAAATGTATAAAGTTGCTCGCAATAGATTGCTCTTCAATTAGCTACCAACATGTTCCAAATCGACAGCGGTTGCCGACAAGCGGAGCTACGAGCCATCATGCCACCAGTCAAATGGTACGCTACTAGGAATAGCAAAACTCTGCAACTAACAACCTTCTGATCTGTGTGACTACAACCCTGGCTAGGTTCTCGGGCTTCAAACCTAAGGACGCGTCATCACCGTCCTATCTCCATTTCAAATTTTGGGTCTCGAAACCCGAGGACATGTCACCATTGCCCCACCCCTATTTTACATGTACAAACATTTAATCTGCACGCAGTAGAAGGTTTCACGGGATAGTCTGGTGATGCTTTGGTGCTAGAGTGCCCAAAGCATCATGAGGATTCATCCTCCCAACATATATACAAATATCAAATAGAATACCATGTACGGAAATAAACGTGAGAAACAAACGTATACATAAAAATAGACGTGCTGTCAAAACAGTTCCCATCGGGTTTTCAGGTGTGGTAACCCACAAAATATAGGTTTTGAAAACATGATGTGATGCAATAGAAAAGGTATAGAAATCACTGCCTTTTTGGTGTTCTCTCTTGTTGACTGAAGTAACTGTCTCCTCGGAAATTGTTTCACAATCTCCGAAGTTATTTGAGTCTGACAAACATGTAAAAAATACAAATATTCTCATCAATAAATCCCAAAAAATAGGTGGAAGAGTCCTATATCATGACTAGGAACCCAACCAATGTGTAACGACTCAATATACATGATTCGACATTGTGGGGTCGACCAAGAACAATGTTTTAGTTGACCCATGGTGAATTTGGGGCAATTTGATTGTCCCTTGGTAGATCAAAAATAGAATTCAGGTCAATCAGCCCTAGGGCGGTTGACCAGCCGTGAGGTGGTCGACTAGTGTCGAAATCTAGGGCAATCTACCCTATTTCGGCTGACTACCTTGGTCGACTGGTTCCATTTTGGTTGACCATTATCGAAATTTAGGGCAATCTGCCCTACGTCGGTTAACCAACTCTGGGCCGGTTGACCACCTTGCTCGACCAACTCTAATTTGGTCAATTAGGGTTTTCAGCACAGTTTTTCACCAGAAACCACATTGTTTTAATCTGTTTTTGCCTCCTAACAATGAATACCCCTACATAAACTCCAAATATACCAATATATTCTAGAAATGTCTATCGGATTCAAGTTTCAAAGCTCGAATTTGATGCCAAATATTTTCAGAATTTCAAACCCTAAATCAAAAGGAAAAACTTATCGTTTTGAAAACTGTCTTCACAAACGTTGTTTGTCTCAATGTTGTGAATGCGAATTTGAGGTCAGAACGTCGCGATTTGCCGATTTGATCTCCAACACCCTCCCTCGTGATTTGTGTCTATCGGCCGAAGAAGGGAAGAGAAGGGCTTCCCTTCTCTTCTTTTCTTATTTTAATATTTTTTTTCATTATTTTAATTTAATTTAATATATAAAATATATTAATATATATTTTATATATTAATAACTCAATCTAAACCTTGACTTTAATCCCACTTTGTTCTAAATGCTAGCTGACAACGTCTTTTTAATAAAATTAATTTTTTAATTTCACTTCTTCAATTTATTTACTGCTCTCTAATTACCCAATTTTACTGATTTTAACCACTTAACTGAAAATTTACGTGTGCCTGCTACACTACAAATCGAGTCAATTTTTCAACTTTTTGATCGATTTTTATTCAAAAAATTTACATGTTGAATTTATTATTAAAAAATTCACGAGTTTTACAAAACGACTCCAATTCCTGGACCAAGTATTTTTAACAACCTACGCAGAAGTCTATACTAACGCTGGAACACAAAGGAACAAGACTCGATTAGAGACTTTAACCAACGGTCTTTGAACCAATGAAATAGGTACTACAAGTATCTGATCCAAGATCTACGAACGAAAAGTTCTAATCTAGACTAACGAGTTTCAAACACAACAAGACAAGACAATACAAGTCTAGGTATTCTGAAAGAACTGAGACTTAGACCACATCCCAAGATGAAAGATTCGAATTTCGAACCTCACAGGCCACACATGAGGAAAGAACCTATGCAAGTTCACAGGCTCGTAATCCAAAACAATTTCATTTAACGACCCACAGAGTATACTCACTACTCATGTGGATTGAAAAAGACAAGATCATCCACCAGCAGAGGACCCTAAGATGTCTTCCCAGTAGCATCTTGATTCATTCAAAATCTTGACTAGGTGTTCAAACAACTCCATGCACAGTGGACACATGGCCAAAACATTACGCTATCGATTTCTTAAGTGATCACTCCTAGGAATAGTGAAACCATGCTCTGATACCAAAATATTTCTATAACGACTCGGAGGAGGGCTTAACAGAAATGTCAGGTCGAACTATCCAATCCTCGGAGAGGACCTGACTCCTTAGCTTTGGGCTAAGCGATCAGGTTCTCTCCGAGAATCGGGTCATTAGACTTGACATTTTGTTAGGTCCACCTCTGGGTTATGACAGCGCCCACTTGAAATGATCTCGCCCAATTAGACAATGCCGTATCACATGCCCTCAACCATATCCATGTGCCAACTTCTTGACGTTGATCTTGACTCTTGTTTGCGACAACCTGATTGCATGTTGGGGCTACCCTCATGCATGCCTCTACCTTCTCTCAGAAGCTCAGCAGCTAGCAGCTTGATTCCACGGCTAATAAGAACTTGGGTCGTTGCACACCTAATTCCAAACCTTTTTTTACTATCACACCCTTTTATATTGAAGTCTTTGCGTGGCCCAATTTGATTTCTCCTTCTGATTGCCCACAGACTTTGAGCCATTGCATGCTCTACTTGTCTGGCATGTTCCTGCAACATTCTAATTGCCCATTGGTGAGCCCTATCATGCACTACTGCTATTTCTATTGCACCTTGCTGCACATAGTGTTAGGTCAGTCTGTGAATGCCCTTGCATGCTCTAGCAGCCAATGGTCACCAATAGTACCCTTTGCTATGCTAGTTCGTGTGTGACTGTAGCTTTCCCTTGCCTATCCTTTTTACATGTTTAGCGCACATTTTGCTTGCTGCTACATTTTGTCATGTCTTACTTAGTCTTGTGCGGCTATGCATGTCTCAAGTGTCTTGTCTGCTAACACTTTGCCCTCACAAACTCCACGTGGTTGTCATGCCATTGGGCCTCTTTCCTTTATGATTATAAGTCACCATGATCATTGTCACAATCTGCAAGGGATCCAAGATAGAACGGGAACAACCCGACCAGAAATAACCGAATCATCTGACCATTTTTCACTTTAAATTTATTCATTAGCAGTAGAATACTTAAAATAATAATTACAAGCTAGGGCCTGACAAAACACGGGTTTAACAGATCCAACAAGTGATATCATATATCATATTAATATAATCCAAATAAAAGACTGTGTGAAAAATAAAAATAAAAATTACAACTGTCTATCACAAAGTTTACCTCACTAAAATCTCTTAAAGTAAAATTATTTAAAATAATGAAAATAAAGTAAATCTACCGAATTTTATTCCTACCTCGGCCATTGGAACTTTGGCTGATAATCTGAAAAAAGTGTTATTTGGGTGAATTGACTAAACTCAATAGAGATCAGATTTTAAATTTTACAATAATTTATTTAAAACAATATTTAAGCATGCTTGAATTTAAAACTCACATTTTATAAATTCATTTTAAAAAAATTTGTACAAAAGAGCACATGTTTAAAACAACTCACTAATATGCGATACATAATTAAAATAGTCTCTTGTTGTGCTAGATAAAAAATTTCAGTGCAAATGAAGTCACTCACGGACTACGGGCACACCATGTTATAAACATATCATAAAATAAATGTGATACTTGACGATTGGGAAAGCCACATAAATACCTTGGTTAGGTTTAGGGTTTTGCATCCAGGGATACAGTACATACAACTGTCTCAGTACTCAAGTCGACAAACAAACACATTCTCTTGCGGTCGAATGTGCGTAAAGTAAAACAAACCCCAAATTGGGTTGATCGAACTCGGTTCACAAAGTTAATTTCATCTAGAAATATTTATATGCACACTTAAATAAAATGTGTTCAGTGAAAAATTAAACACAATATAGAAACCCAATAGCCATAATATAGACATGTCATTTTTATATGAGATACGATCAAAAATATTTATTTTATAAAAATTATGTAATGTGGTATATAAAAAAAAATATCTCTACCTCAAAATAGCTTACACTGACTAAAACCTAATAATCCAAAAAAGTCCAAATCTAACAGTCCATGAATTTTAATTTCATATTTGGATATCTATCCAAAATTTAAGGCATTAATTTCATATCAAATTTTTATATCTTAATATTTGTAATTATTATTTAAAATTAATTCAAGTTAATTGAGTAAAAAATTACTAAAAACTTTAGCCCAAAATAGGTCTCCAAAATTTGCTTTAGACTGCTCTACCCAAACAGACACCAAGTCTGCAGGTCACATAGAGCCCAGATCGTGGCTACTATAATCCAAACAATGGCCCGTCGATTTCTCCTGAGTTGCAACCAGAGAGGAGTCTTCGGTGCGACCCACACATTGTCGACACAATTGAAGCAGCGACATACAGTCCGTCGCTCAACCGGCTGAGCACATAGGTCTTTCTTTGTCACGGCTCATCGTCCACAGAGTCGCGACAACCCCGACTGCGTTCACTAGAGTGTTGGTGTCACACCCCTAATTTTTCGCCGTGCGGAATAGGGCGAATAGGTGTGCGGCGCCGTAGTCCCACTACGACCTGCCTCTCTCCGAATACTCTCGGTTGTCGCCTTCTTGCGTTGAACACAAACTCTTTACGGGAGCCCGGCTCCCAACCCTTTCTTTCAATTCCCAACCAAAGAAACTAGGAAACAATCTCGCCACTCGGAACACCACAACTCTCTCAAGGATGACTAATCGCTCAAGGATTATCAATGCCTTGGTTGGTGCCTCAAGGGTCTTATTTATAGTCATAAAGGAGACCTAATTCGACTAAAACTAGGAATCCTAACCCTTAGCTCGAATCTGCTGTGCGCTGCCCCACAGTTGGTGCGCTGTGGGCTCGATTGGGGCGCTGGGGGCCTAGTTGGGGCGCGGGTTGGGCCCAGTTGGCGCGCAGTGGGCCAGGCCAAGATGCACTGCGCCCACTGGGCCCAGTAGGTTGCTGCGGCCCAACCAAGAAAGGCTTTCAGACAGCTCCAAACTTCCTAGAATGTGCGCCGCCCCTGTCCGTGCCACAATGGCCCGTGTTTCTCGGAGCTTTGTCCGAATTGCTGACGTGTCCCGCATTTCTCGCGACCCTGTCCGAACGAGTGCCGACGTCTTCTCTTCAGTGCGCGCGCCGCGCGCACTGCCGATGTCTGTGTCTTCCTAGCGCGTGCCCCTCGCACGCCGCTGCTCTCTATGCCTACTGCCTCTGCCTCCCGCGCGCGGCCTGTCTGCCAAGGGCGCCCGGCGCACTGTTGCGAAGCTTCCAGGAAGCCTCCTTTCGGGCACTGCGCCCGTTTACGCCTTGTGAGAAAGGGGGTGTGACAGTTGGATTCATCCAACACTTTGACGAAAATCGTCGATTCCTCCAACAGTGAATTCCCAAGGATTCGACAAAACTAAAAATTCCAACTATCTAGACCAAAATTTCCAGTGACAAGAGTAACAATTTAAGAGAAAGCTCAAATTTTTTACCTTGGCTAACCGATTTTTCCGACCACGGTTAGAACTCTGATTGACCTGGGCATTGTACTGAGAACAACTCGATTTTTCTACCTTCAACATCAAGAACAAAACCTGGAACAAAATTTCAATTTTTCAGCCAAAACTTGGAATTACAGAGAGGGAAACTAACCGTAGTCGCACCCTTATGACGTAGTGAAGGAAATCACCTCCAAAAATTCTTTCCAGTGAGAGAAGGAATTGGGACTTCTTCATTGCCATGACTTTTGACCGTTGTGTGGCCCCTTCGCACAACTAGAGTTGTCCTTGCGCTTTGTTTTGCCCTTGCTCGGTTTGCTTGATGTTGGGTCGTTGTTCGCCCCTCTTGCACAACTGGGTCTTCGCCCAAGCTCACACTTGCGATGATACTCGAACTTAGCACATGATGTTCATCATGCGCCCATGAGACTTGTATAGTTGGCACTTGGCCGTGTGCACTAGGCTCACATGAGTGCGCCCCAAATTGCCCATGTCACAACTATTCTGTTAGAAGGGTGTACACATTTTTAAAAGGTGCATATGAAATTGATTTTTTAACAGAAGGTTTTGTTACTGCTTTTTCTGTTTATGCATAAATAGTAATTAACTAATTATTGACTTAAGTCCATCCATTAGTAAGTATAAAAACAAAAACAATTCCACATTAATTAAGAGTGGGGGTTTTTTAGTCTTTTGCCATTTTAATAGTTCGTGTAAATGGTTTTTTTGTAAAGTATTTTGATTATCATTAATTAATTTTCATAAAAACAAGAAGGGGTATTGTTGTCATTAAACATTGCCAAAGCATTGCGCCTCTATAAATATACTTAATCCACCCACCAACCCCGTCCACTTCACAGCAACATCCTTCCACTACAGTTGAAAACAATGAGGCCCCTTGGTTTCACCGGATCATCGCCGTCATCGTTCAACGTCACCGGCGCCAAGCCGGAGTTGTGGAAGTCTCCTATCCCTTACCTTTTTGGAGGTTTGGGTGTTACCCTGCTTCTCATCATAGTAGCATTAATCATTCTCTCCTGCTCCTGTCGTAAACGATCATCGGCCAACTTTTCAGGCGAAGAGGAAAAGAAGCAAGCACCGGAAATGACTACTGTGTTTCAAATGGAGCCGAAGATTGTCGTTGTAATGGCCGGAGATGATAAGCCGACGTACTTGGCTACTCCCACCCCTTCTTCTTCGTCTTTACCTTGCTGATAAAACTCAAATTTTCTATCTTAGAACCAGCATCTGATTTTCTTTTTTTATTTGCTTCTCTCTGTTTTTCGCTTCATAGTATTAACCGGAAATATGTAAGTAAAATGAGATGAATGAGAAATGTCCATGATTTATGAGAATTTTCTCGTTTTCTCTCTTTTAATTCTTCGCTCTCTACTTATTCTTTCAGCTTTTGTTTCATTTTTCACCTTTTCTGCAAGTCTTATGAATGGAGAATGTGATTATTAAAAAAAAAAAGAAGAACAAATGGAGAAGAAAATAAAAAAAAAAGCTACAATTCTAAATCAATTGTCAAACCATGTGAATTTTTTTCGTACAATTTGAGCGACGTAAGCTTTCCATGATCGTCTTCATCAACAGGAAACCATTGAGTACCTAAAAAAAGCCCATTTTTTACGGGCTTATATGCAGAAACTCTTCCGCCGATTGAAGCAGGATTTTCTCTGTGGTTCTTGGAGATAAGAACATGTAAAAGGTGCTTTAAGACACCTGGAAAAGTTAAGAAAAAACGAGGGTATTATTTGTTTTCTCCCCAAGAACGCAAAGTTGTCTTTTTTTTATTCAAAGTAATTAATGGCATTAAATTATGGCAGTGGACGCGGTGGCTCGAAAACGCGAGGAAGTTATGATGGGAAACACCTGGCGTGTTAAATTGGGGAGAGTTTTGTGCAAAAATTCAGTGTAGTTTTGACATATGCTTTCGGATATTCCCATGACTTTTCGATTTTCCAGAGCTGTAGCTTGGACAACTCTTCGTCATGCACAGACACCTCTATTGAATCATGTCTCGTCGTCCCACGTCAACATCATCTGTAAATTTTGACCGTAGAATTCTTATTCGGACAGCTTACAGTTCTTTCACGTTTGAAACGGATGAGAATCGAACGCAAAATAAAAAAAGATAATTGGAAAAGTAAGAACATGAAAAATTTTTACGAAAAAAAAAAAGAGGGCATAAAAGAAAATTATTAATAAAAAATTAAGGAACAATGAGTTTTGTGACTCGAGTATTAACATATAGAGAAAATAAATAGCCATAATATTGCATATGGGACCGACCCAACCCAACTAGAATTTGGATCACACCAAATTCTAAGAATCTCCACCTTGACACGAATTCCACATAAGAAATCTAATGCAAGCTTTTCGGCCCACCCAAAACGAATCCAGAATACTGAACTCTAACAATCTTCATTTTCAAAAAAATTCCAATGCAAGGTAAATGAATCCGCAAAATTCGAATGAAAAATAACTTCCTCTTCCACAAAGGCCCCTGCTGGGCCAACTCAATATCTAATACCGATCAAGTTTAAGCTTTGCTTAAACTTGATAAAGACACTCAGGAAAAAATCACATCTCCTCCATGGTACCACCGAATAATCAGAGTTGTCGCAACAAACTGTATGTGAATATGTTGAAGATCCCTCACTTGAATCAATATCCTCAAACACACTCAATGCATAACCCGCTGAAGTAGTTTCATCATATCGTCGTGGAGCTTTACCATTTCTTTTGGTTTTGTCTTTAACGATACCGCTCTAATGTGAAACTGAAATTGGTGACGATGTGGTGACTGCATTGTACTGAACATCTGTAATAGGCTGACGTATCGGATCTAATATAGATTCAGAACCCAACTTGAACTTCACCTGAGAACCCAACTTCTTCCAAGTTTTCTCCAAAAAACCTTTAGAAAGTGAATTTACAAACTTTGTAGTCTGATTACTTGTCACTGTTGAACCCTGTAACACATAAATTTGCAAAGCTTTTGTATCTCTTTAACTTGACGATAGCACCCCTACTAAACTTTATACCTTCACCTACAACACAGTACTTGTACCCTTTCGAATCCAGAGTACTCAACGAGATTACATTTTTCTTCAAATTGAGAACATGTCGCACATTACCCAGTATTCTCACAAGTTCATCAAATATTCTGATTCTGACGGTACCAATACCACCAATCTTGCAAGGTGTGTTATTACCCATTAACACACCACCTCCTAAAATGGTTTCATAAACCAATCCCGATTATAGCACATATGATACGAATAAGCTGAATCCATAATCCAATCCTTGTTTGGCTTTGAGTTCCTTCTGACACAATTGAAGATCTTCATCACTATAGTCTTCTTCTTCTGCGATAACTACTTCATCGGACGTCATTGGTTGTTTTCCCTTCTCAACAGCTTTCTTTATTTCATTTTGCAATTTACGGCACTCAGCTTTAATGTGTCATTCTTTCTGACAGAAGTAACAGATTCTAGCACGGTTCTTTGACTTTGATCTGCCCTTTGAATTCTGAACATTATCACTGCCTTTGTTGTTTGACTCTCTTGTTGTACCCCGAACGACGAGTCTCTCACCTCAAAACTCGGATCCAACAACAATATGCTTCATCTTTTCCTTTGATAACAAAAAACCATAAACAACTTCCAGAGTTAAACTTTCTTTACTGTATAAAATCGTATCTCTGAAAGTACCATATGAAGCAGGGAATGAGCATAGTAGAATCAACCCTAAATCCTCTTCATCGTACTTGCATCCCATAGTTTCCAAATTTGAAAGTAACTTCTTGAATGCAATCAAGTGCTCTGTAATAGAACCTCATTCAATCAACTAATGAGAATAAAATATTTGCTTCAAATGCAACTTGCTAGTCAGAGTTTTTTTCATACACAACTGGTATAATCTGAACCATAACTTCAGATTTCTCATTCAAAATATCCTGCAAAATCTAATTTGACAAATGCAGACGTATCAAAGATAGAGCTTTTCGATCTTTTCAAAGTTTCTCCTCTTCACTCCATAATGTGAGCATTTATCCGAGCCCTAACAACACGTCGTCTAAATCCATCTGTGCAAGAACATCTTGCATTTTCACCTGCCATAGCTGAAATATTGTATTCTGATCCAATTTCAGTGAACTCATCTCCCAAAAAATTTCAAAATTTTCCCAAAAACAAAATTCGACAAAATATCCAAACCAAATAAACTGCACTATCAGCCCAAAAAAATTCACCAAATCTAAAAAATTTCAAACCTCAATCAGATTCTTCAACCTTTTTTCTCAGAAAATAAACTCGAACGCTTGGCCAAAGAGGAGATCGGACCTGTCAGCAAACTCTGCATGCGGTGAACTGTCTCGGCGACGGAGAGGCGGAGATGAGGCAGTGACGGTCAGATTGGTGGACGACGGATTCACGACGATCGGTGCTTGGACAGTCGGTGGACTCACAGTGATTGACAACGATGAGTTTGGCAGTGACTGCGGGTGGCTCTTCCCTTCGGCAGTGGCAGCGCACGAGCGATAACTTCTTCACTATTGAAGACAAGGCAGAGACGCGTCCTGTTTCTTCTTCTTCGCTGCTCCAGTGTTGGAGAAAAAAAATATATTTTATTTTCTTTGAGGAAGACAACGGGCAGTAGTGGAGTGGCGAGTAGGGAAAAAACTTTTCCCCATATATTTTTTTCTTTCAACTTCTTTTTCTAAATTTGCAATCGTTAACAAAATTGCAAAACAAAATGATAGTTCGATTTGAGTACTGAAACTCTCAACTTTGCTTTGATACCAATTGTTGAGAATTGGTATAGAAAACCTCAACCAAACTTTGATACCAATTGTTGAGAATCGAACGCGAAATTGGAAAAGAAAACTGCGGAAGCAAAGACACTAAGATTTACGTGGAAAACCTTTACAGTGAAAAACCACGAGCATAGGAGAAATTCACTAATAAGAAATCAAGGTACAATAAATTTTATGACTCAAACATCAATATATAGAGAAAATAAATAACTCTAATATTGGATATGAGCTCGACCCGGCCCAACTAAAATTTGGGTCATACCAAACTCTAACAAAAACATTTGGTCGTATCGCGAATATTACTTGTATCACTGTTACTCGCATTGGGAATGAGATAGGATTCATCTAATTTGTTCATAATTTAATGCGCTGTAGAAGGGTTTGGGCAATATATTGAGTATAAAACCTCCTTAATATCGATATAGACAATACACTTAGAGGATCTTGACACATTAAACCTTATAGTTACCTCTATTAATAATGGATACTCTCTCCGCCAAAAAACATTAAGTCATGCATGAACTATGCATGTGATGACGAGAATAGAGCTTTGGCATCATGAAAATGAAAGATGGACGACAACAAAACCCTTGTGCTATGATCACCATTGCCATCAACGGAGATCATTGTCTGATTTTTGTTTTCTTGAGGTTAGAGGTCTGTTTTTGTTACCACGTGCACAACTCGTGCATGACTTTAACGGATTTTAAACGGACAGGATATTCGTTGTTAATAAGTGTAACTATAAAGTTTAATTAGCTAAAAAAAATAAATTAGAATCTCATAAATTCAAGGTTCATATTGACATTTACCCAAAAACAAACAAGGGCGTGTTTGGATTAAATTTTTAAATGAGAAAGATTCCAAATACGAACAACTCGCTTTAAGAAACCATTCTATTTCTCTTGGTCCAACACACCACAAAAAGGCACTAACGCCCATGTATCAATACTTTCATGTAAATGCCACTGGGAACTCACCAAATCAATCCAAGACACCTCATCAGTAGAAAAAGATTCACGTGTAAAAATTCCAATCCTGTTGGTTGCAATTCAATCTTGATACCCAAAGGATATTGAACCATCAAAATCAAATTATCAGGCGGAATCGCTTTAAAAATGAAAATAATCATACGAACTAACTAAACGGAACTCAAAAGCAATGAGATTCACATCATAAACAAATATCATTGCTCACTGTAACTATCAAGAAGAGGTCACTTCTCTTGTTACCTGATTGAAGTTATAGCCATGGCGATCTGATTTATAGGCCAAAATTGCACATCTGCACGTATTCCATTTCATTGTCTACATATTTAGACCATAAACTCTTATATTGGTTCAAGGCAATGTCGAGCCAAGGCTTCATGTCCCCATCGTAGTGAATCACTGCACCATTATTGATCACATCCATGCTAATTCCGGGATTATAACCGAGCCCCAGCACGTGCCAGGATTTGTCTAACGACTTTGTTGCTGAATAGAAAGTGACCAAACCAGCAGGAAGAGTTCCCTTATCCCACGAAGTCCAATCCTCATTCTGCAAAGTAATATACAAAGGGAAGTTCATTCTTCTTCTTCTTCTTTTTTCATTTTAATAGTATTGTATATAAAAAAGACTTTACGTTCGATATGAACAGAAAATTTACAAGAGTTCAATGGTGATTGGATAACGAATGTTAAACTTACCAAATTCTGCCAGTGATGATACTGCTCTGTGCTTTTCTCACGCCTCCATGCGTCAAGGTCAAATATGTTCACCCCAAATGCCCAAGCACATGCTTTAGGGTTGAACTTGTCGCTAATTAGAGGGTTGGAGAAATTCAGATACTGGGCAAACCTATGGAAGGATCCAAAACAAGTCTCAACTGCACCATTCACTTTCCCATCCAGATCAATCTTCCACAATCCTGTCAAGTCTTTCTGAACAACTACATCGTCTTCCAAAAATAGGATTTTGTGTAGCTTAGGATACATTTCTGGAAGATAAAATAGAAGGTGATCTAACATTGACACAGACCTCGAGTTCCTAGATTTTGGGTCATCCAGATCTTTTTCTGTCTGAGTCTCAATGTCAATTTTTTGAGATTTCAATAACTCGAGCTGTTTTAAGACTGGCGCATATGATGAGTTCAAGAAAGCAAAATCCTCCAATGCCTTCACCTCAATATGGGCTCCGTCTTCTAGTGGCCTCATCTTAAACCAGACCTTTGTGGCTGCCACATTCATCCTATCCGTAACCACGTGAAAAACATGTTTCCATGGTTCAGCAGCATTCTTGACCACAGATCTTACCACAACTGATACTGCAATGACATTGTCAGAAAAAATTGCATAATGGTAGAGGCTTGGGTCCTCAAATTCGGGCTTCGGTTCATCATCCTTGTACTTCTCTGGATGTGTAATTCTCTCCTCCACAAGCCGCATTGACAAGCAATGTAAGCTTTTTGGTATTGATTTTGCAGCAATTGTGCTTGCAAGCGCTCCATTCTTCTTTGCCTTCACAAGCAACTCATTAACAGCAAAAATGGTGTCTTTCAACTTTTGGATTTTCAATTGATTATCGTAATTCTCCTTTGCCTCTTGAACCATCATTCTTGCAGTCTTCACCTTATCTTTCACCTCCTTCTCAAATTGCCTTAGCACATCCTCATCCACTGTTCCCTCTGTCTCAAATAACGCTGTTCTGTAACTTGGCTTCATCTGAAGATCTGAAAAGTTCTGGGCCAAATCGTCAAACGTCTTCAACTGCTTGGCTATCTCAAGCTTAAGCTTCCTCGCATATGCAGCATAGGCATTCACAAGTGTAACATGATCGTTGGCCTGCTTGTATATTAAATCTAACCGAGTTTTGAGCGGATCTGAGTTCAATGTTAGAAATGTCCGATGTATATACGCATTGCCGGAGGTAGGAAGGCCCTGTATGTAACATCTTAAATTTTCACCAATTCCCTCTCTTTTTTTACTTAAAATATTAATCTACCTGCTGTTCAATATTGCAATTTCTCTAGCTATTTTATCTTATTTACGCAGAACTGATATCATATTGGCGTTTCAATAGCAGAAACAGCACCTAACTGAGTTCCGATAATTTATAGCAAATTGAAATGTGGACAATATTCAATCTCCCAGTCGTGAACTGGATAATTCTTATTAAAAAAAAATGAAGATCGAATGAAGAGTAAAGAAAGAGAAATATCTAACTTACAGAATCACGGTGTGTGGTAGAGGGATTGGTGGTAAAAATAACAGAGAGCGTGGCAATGAAGAGGAGAGAAAGGATAGCCGAAACGAAGATCCTGTAGGAGAAGTTTCTCAGAATGAACCCTCCTCCGAGAGATGAACCTCCTCCGCCGCGACTTCCTCGGACGGCGACCGCCATTGGTGCGAAAACTCTTTCCCAGAGTCAGGCAGCAATCGTCCTTCACCAAAGAAATTTGAAGCTGAATTGGGGTGTAGGATTCGGAGCTGCGAGTGTAAAAGCAGAAGAAGGGTGGGAGTGAGATCTGAGATGGGATTCGAGAAAAATCACAGAGGAAGAAGAGGATCTACTGCCATTTTCTTTCCGCGTTCCACTCTTTTGTCGACCATTTTTGGTTTGTTCTTTTATGAAAGTCAACAAGATCGGCAAGGTGTATACGGGTGGTCCAATCAGAGCCGTTGAATTTATTTCCATAGTTTTGTCATCATATAATTCATAACTACTTGGTCCGTTTATCATGCAATTTTACCCTATTCATTATTCAATGACAGTCTTGTTCACCCAATAATAAAATTAGGGTAATTAATAAAACAACCCTTAAAAGATATTAGATATTCACCCGCAATAAGATAAATCTTAAAATAATTTTGAGAAAAATTAAAAAATTAAATTATGAAAAAATTGAGAAGATAAATCTCATAGTTATATTTTTCGTTAAAAATTTAAAATTTTAAAAATTAATCTAAAATAATGTTTTCTGTAGTAAAAACGTGTCTTCTGTTGAGAAAATAATATTTTCTCTAACTTAAACGTGTCTTCCACTGCGGAAAAAGGTAATTTCTTCAGCACAACCAGAGGATGAAGAATGACCTCAACTTGAAGCACAATCTCAAATACAACCAGTATCTCAATTGGTCTATTTTCAACCTACATCAAGTTGGCAAACGATAGATATGAAGCTGATATTAAAAATCGTTCAATTATTATATATAGAAGAGTATATTTCAATACATTGACCGACATGAGAAATATTATTTCCACAAAGGAAACACGGTAGATAATTTTAAAAAATTTAAATTTTTAACGCAAAACGTGACAATGAGATTTGCCTTCTTCATTTTCCATAATTCAATATTTTAGTTGTTCATGAAATTATTTTAAAATTTAGCTTGTCGCTCATCTAATAGTTAAAGATTTGTTTCGTTAATTTCTCATAAAATTTTGGGAAAATTGAAAATCAACCATCATCCTTTACTATTTGTGACAAACCAACCATCATCTTTTTTTGATAACAAATTAACCACTAAACTATAAAAAATTGACGCCTCTACCATCACTGTCATGTTTGCCGTTAATGGTTGACGATGAACCACAGTAGTTTGTTGTGAAACCGCCGCCGTTTGTCGTGAAACGCTGCAATTTGACGACGAACCGCAGCAGTTTGTCGTGAGACCGTGGTGGTTTGTTGTCAAACCGTCGCGGTCTCATGACTCATGGTTTATCTAAAATATTTGATTGCAAATTTGAGGGATTAAATGTGCGATTTTGGCCCCAAGAAATGGGTGTAATGGGACAATTCTTATTATAAGTTGTAGATCGCTGAGAGAGATTCGATTTGACATCTTACAGAGTCAATTTTGATACTCGTAGCCAAAGTTATGATTATTTGAAGTTTAAGAGGTCAAAGTTTTGGTTGTGGTTCCATAAACCAGGAACGGCGGCGGTTTGGCGACGAACCGCTGCGGTTTGGCGAAAAACCGCTGCAGTTTGTCATCAAGCCGAAGCGGTTTGGCGACAAACCGCAGCGATTTGTCCTCAAGCCGCTACGGCTCGTCGTCAAGCAGCAACCACCACGGTTCGTCGTCAAGCCGCAATCGCCGCGGTTCATCTGCAATTAAAAAAAATTCATTGTCTTCTTCATACAAAAACTCAGACAAACTGTGATTCTCCCAAGTCCCATAGACTGTAAAACAATTGTAAATCATCTGAAAACTACAAACATTAACATTATTTTACAAAATCTTCTAAATTATAAAACCCGAAATCTTCTAAATTCATTCTTTTACAAAATCTAAAATCTTCTAAATCCATTCTCTATGAATATTAACTATTTTCCACTGAAAATCTATTTTCAAATCACGAGTTCTTCCATTTTTTTATGAGTATTTGTTCTTTTGCACTATGATTTTGAGAAAGTTAGCGTCATTTTCAGAAAGTTAACACGTTAACGGTGATGTTCGTGGCAGTAATTTTTTAAAGTTCAGTAGTTAATTTATTAACAAAAAAGGATGATGGTTAGTTCGTTACAAACAGTAAAGGATGATAGTTGATTTGTCATTAGTGAAGATAGTTTATAGATAGAATAATAGATTAGGAGATGGTTATAAATAGTTTAATGTATTTTCACCACATTGAAAAAAATTCCCTTTTTTGTAATTGGCCTCTATTGTCATATATTGGTATGGAATCAAAGCAATGAAAATCAAAATGTTGGGACTATTATCCCGAACGGACAAATGTCAAGCAACATTTCTATTTTGTCAATGAATAATTGTCTTTATTGACTCAATTTTTAATGCTTACATATTGACCTTCTTTATAAAATTCATAAAAGTTTTATGATTATTTGTGTGATTTTAAATTAACATATTTGTATACCCGCAATCTTAAAAAAAATAATAATAATAATCAAATAAGTATTTGACAAATGCTTGCAAGATAGAATATTCAAATTATATGAAGATTGTTAGCCGTATCCATCCGTCGTTGTCGCCATGCACATGTATTAGGAGTCTAACTAATTCCATGGCAAATTATCTTTTTCTAGAACCTTCCTTTCTTCTATGAAAAGGGAGAGCACTTATGGAAGTGAGTGAGGAGCTGATTAATATAACTATTATTACCTATCATTTCAGTTTTCTTACTTGGTATGAGAGCTACAATGACCTTATCTAGTAGTATAGCTCTTCCCCCAACTACTACGTCTTTCACTTTAGGAAAAATGACAAATCAACCATTGTGGTTTGGGATCAATGACAAGTCAACCACTGTGGTATGTTTTCTAACAAATTAACCACCAACGTATGTGAAAATGACAAATGCACCATCGCTGTCCATTAAAAAAAGCTGATGGCCCCACCATGTATGCCTGGACGCCGCGGCGTCCAGGCCAAAATAATTTTGAAATAAAATATATATATATATACTTAAACCAATTTCGCCCAAATTTCAAGCCCTAATCTGCAACTCTCGACAGACTTGCGACGAGGAGTGCGACGACGAGTGCGACGACGAGTGCGACGAGGAGAGGAGCTGCGTGCGACTAGGAGAGGAGCTGCGTGCGACGAAGAGAGGAGAGGAGCTACGTCCGACGACGATTTGAGGTAGATTTGTGTGTATTTGTTGATGATTTTCTCATAGTTGTCTGTGATAATGGAAATGGACTGTTGATTTGAGGTAGATTTGCTGCGTTTCTTCGAAGTCTCTATAAGGGTCTTCGGCGCCGGTCACACATTTCCACGGCGTGCAGGCAATTTTTGGCCTGGACACCCAAAAAAAAAAAAAAAAAAAGAAAATATATACCTAAACCTAAACCTAAATATATACCATGCAAGAAATATTCAAGTTAAACTTTTGTTTAAATTTGTAAATCGATAGTTATAGCTTGAAATTATTTTGGAGATAAGTATTGGGGTAATAATCTGTTATCGGAAATGAAATTGGAATTTTGTTTTTGTTTCATTACATTTTTTATTATCCAAGCGACGCAATGAGGAAATACTGTTATGCTAACTTAGACATGTTGTGTGGGTTATTATATTGCAGGTTGGTGAATTACTCTTAACTATCAGAATGCAATCCCGGACTAAGAAATTGACCTCGAAGCGTGGGAAGGCAACGATGGAGGTAGTTGAACCCGTTAAAACTGCGGCGTTCGAAGCCGATGTAGTGGCGGCGGTGGAAGAAACCGCTGAGCCTGAAGAAGGAGAAGCTGGATGCTCCAGTGACCCGTTCCAACCCGTTCAAGTGGGTTCAAGGTCGAAACTATATTGGAACCGGAATTGCAAAGCACGGTACGTAGAAGATATACAGCGCTGTACAATTATTGTGTCCAAGATAGTAGATTTGGACTCATTCGCAGGGATGGGAATTGATCGTATGCTTGAGGCTGCTGGGTTAGCCGGGTTGTGCCAGATGAGGGGCAGTTATTCCGAGCGAGTTATACGATTGTTTTATGCAAATTTGAGAATTTCCACCCAACCATTAGAGGTGCATACATATATTTTTGGACATGAGGTTAGGTTCACGGCCAATGATGTCAACATTATGCTTGGATGTGTGTTGGAGGAGCCAAGCGATGAATATTATCATATGGCTCGGGCGCCACCATTCGTCAAACAAGGACATGGGTTAGAGGTGATTAGATTGTTGCATCAGGATCCCGAGGTTGCCGAGTACAGCAAGCCAAAGGGCAAGGAGTTGAATGCCTTAGCCCGATTGATTCACCTGATAATGACGTACACAATTTTGCCTCGGAATGGGCATCGAGACCTTGTTACCAGCATGGATCTCTATATGCTAGAGAAGGTGTTCACGGGACAAAAGGTGGACATCGGATATATCATCGTGAGCCACATGCAAGAGGTGCTCAACAACTCGGCGAAGTCACTGCCGTACAACTGGCTCATCCAGAGTATCGTTGAGCAGTTAGGGGTCCCCATCCCGGAGACGGAACCTAGAATTGAAGAGTCGGTCAATGACATTTACAACAATTCATTAGTGGACCGAATGGAGATCACCCAAACTGGAGGGGAATGGATGCGCAAGTCAAAGAAGGAAGCAACACATCCACCCCGGTCAGAGCCTAGGCATTCAGTCCCATTTCATGAACAACCTCCTCCTACTCAGGCATCTCATTTTAGTTCGATGCCTGATGAGACGTTCGCTTGGATGAGCAGGATGGAGGAGCTCCATCATATGTCCATGACCCAAATGCACAAAATGCAAGAGCAGCTGCAAATGCAACAAGTCCAAATACAAGAAGCGGCCAAGCTCGCAGAAGATAGGTGGGCCATAGCACAACAATGGCATATGCAATCTGCTGAGTGGCATCGTGAAATGGTGGCAGCCCTGAACCCAGGTGAGAGGCGATCACCCCATTTAGCATCCACGTCATCCTCCTCTGACGCACCTGATACGACATTCCGATTGTAAGTTCATTCCGTTGAACGCTAATTCCACTTTTTTACTTTATTTTGTTTTATGTAATGACATGTTTTTAATTGTCAACAACCCTATTGGAAGCAGCCAATGTATTCCTCCAGTCGTGCCTCTCAAGCCGCCGCCCCTTAAAATTGTGCGCGTGGTATGTCTTTCATTTCGGTATATATGTGTGTTCATTAATGTTTACGCTCACCCTTTTTTGACATTTTGGTTGCAGGCTCATGATTTGATGAGTAAGTTCAAGGATTATTGTCAGGGTAATCTTCGAAGGAACATAGAGACATGCGCAGTTCTTGGGGGAAAGCTGACCGATAATGAGTACATCGTCAGCGAGATCATCTTCCCGGATCAGAAGGGCACGGCAGATACTGTGAGAGGCCTTCGTTTTGTGCTAGTTTATAAGCTTTTATCTAAGTACTCATCCAAACTTATATGCAGTGCTATGCGGTGGACGGCGCAGACGAACATGTTTTCAGACATCAACATGAACACGGTCTACTCACCGTAGGATGGATTCACATAAGTATTCAGCTCACGTCTCTAGTTTGTTGTTAATGTTTATTGATATCATATAATGCGTTATTTACATTGCAGACACACCCGAAACATGATTGTTTTATGTCGTCCGTTGACCTGCACCAGCAATACGCTTACCAGAAATTACTGCCGGAATCAATATCCATTATCGTAGCTCCCACCGACAAACAGCGGTAAGAAGTTTCCCTTGTGTACATTCTTAATATTGCTTTCCACGTAATTGACCGCCAATTGTTCCCTTTGCATTACAGGCCGTTCGGCGTCTTCCGGTGTACCCCTACGGGGATGGAGGTGATAGGAAAATGCAAAATTAAGGAACAATTCCACCTGCACGAACCTCCAACCTTTGAGTATGAGGGTCCGTTGTTCGCCCGAGCAGATAGAGTATTTCTTGACCCGCACTTGTCGTTTCTGATCACGGATTTGCGCCCGAAACTGACCAGGAAGAAGAAGGCGTAGTGTAGTTCAATGATATGTTGTTTGGATGTTATGTATAGTTTACATTTAGTGGATGATTTGGATGATACTGGAACTGTTTGGGATTCTTTTTTGTGCAGGATGTACGAGAGTAGTTTTGGGGGAGTAAAGAAACAAGGCACATTATGTCAAAATTTTTAAAAAATTATGAAGTCAGGTCAATTGATTAGTTGTAACGCCCCTGGAATTGAAAAAAAAACATTAACTTACTAACACAAAGCTTTGAATTTGCAAAACTTCTTTTTATATCAGAAAAACACAACTTTACATCAGTGCCATTTCACTGTCATCTACATTTGTCGAAAGAAAAAACAATTGTATCTTGGCAGGTTAAGGTCCACATTTGTGTACGTTTGTGTGGGAGGACCTTCTGCATCAAACTCCTGCAGATCACATTGAAAAGGAAATGAGCATATGTCAAATAACAATTGAAAGCACAACGTGATAATGCACGGACCTGCGTCTCATGAACTCTATCAGGAACTGTCTCAGACACTCGAGAAGGAATTGTCTCAGGGACTAGGGAAGTAATTGTCACGGGAGCTGTCTCGGGGACTCTGAACCCCATAAAGGTGTCCTCCGACCTTCCTCTGCTGCCTCTGCCTCTCCCTCTGTTGCCTCTGCCAGCCCCTGCACTGGACTGGCCTCCACCTTCGCACGTGCGGGCATTGTGCCCCACACTACCACACCGCCCACAAGTGACGTTCAAATGTCTTCTGCTTAACACTGTCCGGCTGGGGGCCTCATCCACATCCCGTATTCTACGGACGCGCGGCCTTCCTGGAAGCCTTTTAAAAGGCGGTGGGATAATTGGATCAAGATTCGTCACAGGAAGCCACTCGATTGGTCCATTAAGGGGGCGGAGAAAGTGGGAGTACATCACCATGTATGTTTCCCGGTGATAGCACCAATGCACAAAATCCTCAGGAGATCTCCTCATGAAGTGAATGCACGGGATTGCATGCACACACGGGATGCCGGTCAACTCCCACCGGTAACATGTACAAGTACACCTTTCCAAATCAACAGAGTACATGTCGGTACCGTTGCTGACCTCAAACTGGGCAGCTCCTACAAACTGAGGGCTCCAATTTCTACTGGCATGTTGTACTTTGGCGAGGTGGTTGCTGATCATTGGACACAACCGTTCGGTCGACTGAGCCATCTTTTCATACTTTTTTACGATCCTACCCATGATGCCCTTTCGAATGATCTCGAACATACTTAGAATAGGTTTGTCCCGGGCGGGTAGGATGCAGGCATTGAAGGACTCGCTGAGGTTGTTGAGGCTTATGTCGCACTTTGGGATCGAAGAGAAGGCATGTTTGGCCCAGCATGTCGCCTCTATTCCACGTAAATAGTCATGGGCCGCCAGGTCAAGGACACGTAACTTGGCCATCTCTTTCTCAAATTACCTCACTGTTGTGGCTCTTGATGCAGCCCACATTGCATCTTTCAACAACTTGCCTTTAAATTGTTTTTGAAAATTGGCATACAGGTGTCGGATGCAAAACCGCTGGTCTGCTTGCCATGCCACATCTCTCACAGCTGGCACTAGTCCCTGCAAAGAGTCATAATATGAGACAAACATTGGTAATATATGACAAACATAAACACATAATGCAAAAGCAGTGAATAACACCTTACCTTTTGTCGATCAGAAATAATCGTCCACCCATTGCCAGATGGGGTGTTTAGATCGTCCAGCAACAATTCTAGAAACCACCTCCATGAAGCCCTATTTTCTGCTTCAACGACTGCTACAGCAATCGGGTACATACCATCGTTCCCGTCGATGGTGACAGCAGTAAGCAGTTGCCCCGGAGTCGCTCCCTTCAAGTGGCAGCCATCTAAACAAATAACAGGTCTACCACCATTCAGCACTGCCCTTTTGCATGCATCCAAGCACATGTACATCCTTTTAAATACACTCATATCGAGGTCAACACGCAGTGAACTTCCGGGATTCGACCTCCGAATCTCCTCAGCATAGGACCATATGAGCTTGTATTGCTCATTGGCATCCCCTTCGTTAATTTTCTTAGCCGCATTTCTTGCCCTTCTAGCAAGGCTGGATGTAATGTTGACGTTGAAGTCCTTCCTGACAGTCTCAATTATGGAAGATATGGCCCAGTCGGCCTGACTTTTAAATCTGTCCAAGTAATGCGTTGCCACCCATTTGGCTGTGGCATGGCGGCTTTCCATTTGTCTGGAGCATGTGTGAACGTCGTTGTACATCTTTATTTGAAACGTCATTTCATTTTTTATTTGTGAGGCGTGCAGCCGCCACATGCACCCTTCTTGACAAGCAGCTCTCAATCGATGCGCATCACTGTGGGTGAATTTTATCCCGTACCCATTATTCATTGCATAATCAACAATTTCTTCTCTAATTTTATTCAAGGAACTATATTTTTTGCCTAGCCCCATACCAACAAATGTGCACTCTGCTTCTGGTTGGCGTCTCAGTCTACTCTCTGCCATGTCCATCTCTTCATCACTAGTGGATTGGCACGCTGATCGGAGTTCCTCATCGTCCTCTTCGTTTAAATTTGCTGAGACAGAATGCAAAATAATAGCAACTTCGTTTCCAAAGCCACGTACCTCCTCATTGGCCAATAATGTCTCTGAAGGGCCCACTTGAGCTTCATGGTTAATACCACCTTCTGTAACACTCCAAGATGCCATTTTTTCCAACAAATTCTTCAACTTTTCCAAAATCCCTTTCTCTACTCGCTTCAGCGCAGCTCAGACTTCTCTAGGGTTAGCTAATAAAGGGAAAACGATAGAATACAAGCAAATATCGCAGACCACTCGGATTATGTATTCTGCTGAATTAACATTATGTATTCTGCTGACTTAACAGAGGGACGCAAATGGCCTGGAGGCAAATTGCCTGGACGCCGCGGCGTCCAGGCATACATGGTGGGGCCATCAGCTTTTTTTAACGGGCAGCGATGGTGCATTTGTCATTTTCACATACGTTGGTGGTTAACTTGTTAGAAAACATACCACAGTGGTTGACTTGTCATTGATCGCAAACCACGATGGTTGATTTGTCATTTTCCCTTCACTTTACCTCCTCTTCCTGCAATGCACCAACCACTCACTGTTAAGTAAGATTAATCTAATTACCTGAGGTGGAAAAATCAACTACTTAATGTAATCATTACAAACGAGTTTGAAGCATTTCTTGATGGTTCTTCTCTGCCACCTCCACCGTTTCTTGATTTTGTTCGTTTCCAGCCAAATCCTGATTTCTAAATATGATAGGGATATGATGAATTGCTCATGAGTTGACTTTATGCCTCACTCACAGACTCCTGCCTATCTCAAATCGTTTGCTATTCCACCTCGACAAACATATGAAGTGCTCTTGCCTGACTCTACTCCTATACCTTTCTTGCTCGACTCACGAAATTAAGAAGCCAGCTACATATTACTTCCAAAGAAGGACTCACTGTTATAGAGTACATCCAAAAAAATCACCCCAATCTGCAACACATTGCAAGCAATTGGGGAATCAATTTCTTCCAAGGATCAACTATTTTATCTTATTAGTGGCCTCAGACAGTGACTTCAACTCCTTCGTGACCTCCATTACAAGCCGAGTTGAATCTCCAACCATTGAAGACATACACAGCCTCCTACTTAGCTACGGGCATTTGCTTGACAAATAGCAATTAGTAGGTTTGCTTCCTACGATTCAATCTAATCTTGTGTCATTGCAACTTAATAGCAATCCATGACCCCCTCATATTAATCCACATCCCCGATTCTCACCATCCCTTGCTGAAGCTCATTCTGCTAGAATACTTGGCAGACCACTTCCTCCTCAATCTTCATGGTGACTCAACAAATTTTCAAATAAACCCAAGTGTCAAATCTGTTAGAAGATTGGTCACACTGCAGCTTATTGCTATCATTGTTTGAACACATCATTGCAACCACCACCACGGACCTACCATGTTGCCAGTGTTTCTCCATCCTCTCCAAATATTAACAAGCTCCCACCTAACCCTACAAATATTTCATCCCTACAGTCCACGTGGGTGATGGAATTAGGGCCAACCTATCACTTCACCCCACAGGTAGATGACCTTCAGTCCACCCAGGCATACAATGGTCCAAACCAGGTGCAGCTACTAATGGTATGTGGATCTTGATCTCTACCATTGGGCATTATGAAATTTCATCTTTGTCTATGCTGTGACAATAATGTTTTTGTTGAGTTCCACCCTCTTTTTTGTTCTTGTCAAGGATCAATGTTCCAAGACGATCCTCCTTTGCTGTAATGTTCAACACAGTCTATACTCTTTCCCCGCTTCCTCCTCAACATCTCCAATAGTCTTTCATGTTTCAACATCCCCCACATCTTCTTTCTTGTGGCACTTGCGTTTGGGTCATTCAAACTCACAGTATCTTAAATCTATTTTTTGGTCTTTACTTTTTGTGTTTGTAACTCATGCAAATTTCATGTGTAATGCATGCAATATTAGTAAATCTCATGCACTTCCATTATCTCCATCTTTCTCTCGTGCATCATCACCTTTTAGCTTAATTCATTCTGACTTATGGGGCCCTTCCCCCAAAACCTCTATCACTGGCGTTGGTTACTTTTTACTCTTTATTGATGATCACACTCGTTTCACATGGCAATTCCTTATGAAATCGAAGGATGAAGTGTATAAACATTTTGTTCACTTCTATAATTTAATCATCAATCAAATTAACACCTCTATTAAGACTCTACAATTAGACTGGGAGTCGTTCCTTAACCAGCTTCTTGTCTTCCAAAGACATTGCTCATAAAGTCTCTTGTTCATACAACCCTACCAAGAATGGGCCTGTCGAAAAGAAGAATAGACATAGTGTTGAAGTTAGTCTATGTCACGACCCGCAAGGGACCCAAAACAGAATATGGAACGACCCGACCCAAAGAACCGAATTGCCCAACTATTTCACTTAAATTTATTAATTAACAGCGAAAGACTTAAAATAATTATTACAAGAGATGATCCATGATGCAAACCTAGGGTGTTAAAGAACCCTAGACCCTATAACAATATGGAATAATTACAGATCATTTCACGAATCAAGAAAAAGCAACTTGATCCTAACTAAACCTGTCGATTAGAACCCAAATTATCAAGATAAACAACTTGACCCTAACCAAACTTGTTGGTTGAATCAAAGCTATCAAAAGTTTGATCTTTTCAAGTAATAGTTGAAGAAGATCAAGTTCTTTGCAAAGAACCAAAGAGAAGAAATCTCTCACAAGCAAAAAGCTCAATTTTATAAATTCATCAAAATGTTTTTTTTTTTCGTATGGCACTACTCATGTGCTTTTATAGACTAAAATAAAGTAAGACTAATCCTAACAAAATAAGTAAAACTAAATTAAATCAAATTTAGAAACTTGGCCGCGGGTGCGTGCGGGTTGATGGCACGCGCAGATGAGCTGCTGGCCAGGTGTGGAATGGGCTGATGGCGAGTCTTGATGGGCTACTAGCTGGGTGTGGATGGGCTGCGCTAGAGATGGCCCACACTATCGAGTTGGTGAGCAGGTGGAATGGCTCGTGAATATTGCGAGGTGTCAGAGGGCAAAAGAAACGCGGAGTATAGGCGCCGCGGGGGCTGGTGAAAGCTCAGGGCTCTAAATCGGGCACGAGTCGCTTGGCCCACATGTTGCACGCGGGTGGGCGCGTTGTCGTGGGTTTGAGCGGCACTGGGACGTCTTGTCTGCGCGTTGCACTCGAGTGGGGATTCACTGGCGCGCACAGACAGGTGGGCACGCTTGTTGAATGCGCTTGCTAGGCGCACTGAATGGATGCGTGTGTTGCGCGCGTTGTTTGACGCCTTTGGGCCTTTGAATGACTAACCTCCATTTGTATTCTTTGACTTGTATTTTCTTTATTATTTCTTCCCAAATGCTTAACAAGTTTAATGTTTTTGGATAATGGATTGTGGACTCCTTTTCTTGGATTTTCTCCACTAAAAATTGTAGTTTTTTTTTATACCTTCTTTGTTCTTGCTTTAGTCATTGGGCCTCCAATGTCTCCTAATGAATCTTGGTCTTTGTATGTTTTCTTGATCACATAAGTCCAACAAATATAAGCTTAACATGTCCAATAAGTGACATCAGATAGCATAATAATAAAATTTAAATAAAATAACTGTGCGGAAAAGTAAATTAGGGATTACAACTTATCAATAAAAAAATTTTACTTAACAAAGAGTCTCTCAAGGTAAAATTATTGAAGTACTAAAAAATAAAATAAAATCTGCCGAATTAATTTTGATTCGGCAACAGAAAGTCTTGTTGATAAAATCCTGAAAATATGTCATTGGAGTGAGTTGACTAAACTCAATAGAGATCAAATTTAAAATTAACAATGAATTATTTGAAACAATAATTGAGCATGCATAATTCAAAACTCACATTTTATAAATTCATTTTAGAAAAATTTGTACAAAATGATAAGTGTTTAATACAACCCACTAATATGTGGTACTTAGTTAAAACAGACTTTTGTTGTACTAAATGAAAATCTCAATGAAATGGAGTCACTCACTAATTTCGGGAACACCATGTCATAGACATATAACAAGATAAATGTGATGCTTGGCGAACGCGAAAGCCACATAAAATATTCTGATCAGGTTTAGGGGTTTGCGCCCAAGACACGGCATATACAGTTGTCCAATTACTCTAGTTAACAACAAGCAAACATATCCTCCAACGGTCGAATGTGTGTAAAATAAAACAGACCCAAAATTGGGTCGACCAAACTCAGTTTACATAACTGATTTGATCCAGAAATATGTATATGCATGCTTAATTGAAATATGTACAGTGAAAAATAAAATATAATATAAAAATTCAATAACCATAAAATGGACACGTCATTTTTATATGAGATCCATCTCAAAATATTTTATTTTGTAAAAATTTATGCAATGCAGTGCATAAAATAAATCCTTACCTCGAAGTGGCTTATAATGATTAAAGCCCAAAATCCAAATAGTCCAAATACAACAGTCGACAGATTTTTTAATTAAACTAGGGTAACTACTAAAAAATAAGTCGTTAAATTTTTATACATTAAAATGCCCAATTATCACTTAGAATTAATCTAAAATTAATTAAATAAAATTACCCAAAAATCTGTCAAAAACAAGGCCCAAAACAAATTTTGGACCGCAACCCAATATGGTGTGGATTGCAGCCCAAAATCGGATTGGACCGCGGCTCACTAGTATGGTCTGCAAATTGTAGGCTCAGATCGAGGCCTAACATTTCGTCGGGCCGCAACCCTCACATGCCTTTAGACCGTGGCTAAGGCTCGCAAACGAAGGCGGCTTTGCTCTGTTACCATCTCCACTACGATGCAGTGATTCCAACCCTGTGTCGAGACTCCCTATCTCTGCCAGTTGTTCAATTTGTACGACATCGGAAGGGCAAAATATCGTGGTTCAGCGACTGTTGAGTCACGTTTCAACTCTTCAAGGCTGGCATTTGGTTTTCATCCAAATCCCTGGCCAACAACAACCCAAAAAAAAAATCTAGAATCCAAACTACGTTTCCAATTAATAGTGAAAAAATCAAAATCAATCTTTGAATACCTCTGCTTTACACATATCGGATCATTGAAGCCCTGCCGTGACTGTGGGATTTTTAGCGCTCAACCACTTCGAACTTGCACAATTTCTTCAGGTAATTGGAAACAAGGATTTCAGAATCTAAACCAATGAATTGTAATTGCAATGAGAGGAAAAGAGGTGACTTACCGATGACAATTTCTAACACAAACTATGCTATGTAATGTCGAGAGTACGAGAGGCAGTCAGGGCGAGAGATAATGTCGTAAGAGGATCGGGAAAATTGGAAGGAGTGACTTTGCCGTGAGGAGTATGTGGCATTCTTAAAATTGGGAGGAAGGAGGGGATTCAGGAGGAAATCACCCCCGCCCCCCAAACGTCTTCCCCAAATTAATATTAATATTATTATTTAAAAAAAAGGCAGTTATTACAGTCTATTGTAACGATCCAATTTTTCATGTACTTAAAACGTATCAAATTGAAACACTTCTTTTATTTTATAAAATGTGGCATAGTGGAAAACTTTTCGTAAATAAAAACAAACATTTGAGAATACCATAATTAAAATGTTTTTCATTAAACCATTTATAACTTACAAAACATGTCTTAACTTAAAACACATTTTTCCTTTTCTTTATCCTTTATCCCAGCCAACACAAAGTCTGCAATATGCAAATCCTTCATTAACTGCTCATTTCTTTCTTACCATGGTTACCTACATCACAAGACTTAAACTATAAGCCTAATGCATAGCAAAAATGATATATACAATATGAACATGATATACATTACATAAAACAATTCCCATTTCAATTTTCCTTTCTTTTTTTAACATTTATTTTCTTAGGGAAGGATGATGAACTTTAGTCAATGGTGAACTTTGACCATAACGGTGACTTCGGTCGTTCCCTTTCTTCTTAACGTTTTAGGAGTGAGTGGTGAACTTTAGCTAACTCAAATCCGTTGATAGTTTAGGAAAATCGTTATAGTGAACCATAACCATAATGGTGAGCCTTGGCCATCATGGTGAACTATAACCATAACAATTCGCTTTCATTACTTAGGAATTATTGGTGATCTACGGCCAACTAATCCCTTCTCATTTTCTTAATTTCTCATAATCGTTTCATAATTTCTTTTATGATGCATGAACATAAGTGAATGCATACAACTTAACATATCATCTAACACATTATCAACATACGAAATCCTTGAGAGTCAACAACATAATCAATCTTTCTAATAACAATATAAATAATTCAACTTAATCTATCAAGAATAAGCATTAAACATCAAATCTTCATGAACATCAAACATCACATCAATATCTTAATCTCTATCGAACAACATATCAAGAATTTAACCTTTATCATACATAATCCTCAAATAATAATAAAACTCTAGCTCTTGTGATGTAACCCAAAAAGGGAAAACACAAACATCATTTCTTACCTTAATTCTTTGAAGAGGATGAGAGCACAAAGGTTACCCTTCCAAATTGAAGTCTTCTCCTTTTTCATCTTCTTTATTTCTCCCTTGGACTTCTCTTCTTTTCTCTCAATTCCTTACTCACTTCTCCTTGCTTTTCTTCTCTCAAATTCTACTTCACGGTTCCTTCCCTTTTTCTCAAGCTTTCCCCCTCTAAATATAAGTTAAATCATTCTTCAACCATCCTACGTAGGAAGTGACGTCTCCTCAGCAAAGAAGTGATGAATAATCAATTCTTTATCCAATAAAAACATGAAATTCTTTCTTTATTCTAATGACTTTTCGCATTATCGGTCGATCACATTTTTCAATCAATCGACCGCAAAAACACAAACTTCACAATATGCATAGACGCTGGTCGTTCACTGATCATCCGCACATTCCTTATTTTTCAATCTGCAAAGAAGTCGATCGACCGCTAAAATGATGATCGACCACCATACAACAGAGAGCCCTTCAAGCTTTATTATGTACAATTCTGGTTGATCAATTCCTCCATTGATCAACCATTTTCTCCCTCATAAGTCCCATAACCACCTAAATCTTCACTCTTCCATAATCCATATCATAACACTACCAAATTATACCATAAATCATTATTCCAACACATTCAATTCACTAAGTGTTACTATGATAAAATTTTATAGTTACTACTATAAAATTTGGGGTATTACATTTCTCTCTCATTAAATAAATTTTGTCATCAAAATTTGCACAATATATAAAGCACACAATCTCATTATCCATAACAAAATAACCCTTAGCATTCACAACATAGGGATGGACAAAACAACACTTCATATCATAATATCATACATATATTACCAAAAGATACATAGTTTTTTTTTTTTACTTTCTCAAAACATAACTCAATTCTAAGTCATTTGATCATCATCTACATTTGTTGTAAGAGTAAAGGCCCTTGCCATAACCTCTTTTCTTTCTTCAGATAACATGGGACAGAGTTTTGCAATATCACCAACTTTATTACATTTAAAACATCATCCAGTACTTGCCAAGCATTCACCATAATGAGTCTTCTTACATTTTGGACTTTGGATTCCTTGTGGCGAATCAACATTCATCCCTTCAACTAAAAATTCCCATTGCATACGTTTCTCCCTTCCTTGTTGTTCTCTATCCTCAAAAGTCTTTTAACACCCCTAAAATTTTTTTGTCCTTCTTCTTTTGGTTGTGATTGAAGTTCCTTCATCCCCTTTCTATTCATCTCTTTGAACTTAACAACTTGAAATTCAACTTCTTCTACTTCGAGGGCTTTTGACACAATATCTACATACGAAATCCCATGTGTACAAGAAATCTTCACACCCTCAAAAATTTCCAACTTAAGTCCTTGAACAAATTGGTGTACCTTATACTCATTGATGCTTACTAAATAGAAAGTAAAATGAGACAATGATTCAAATTGGCGTATATACTCTGTGACTATTCCAATTTGACTTAGTTGAGCAAACTCTATCATCTTTCTTGTCTTAGTTACAGAATCAAAATACTTTTAATTGAAAATTTTCTTGAATTTCTCCCACAACATACTCTTCACATCATGAATTGTTTTCATATAGTCCCACCAAAATCTAGCATCTTTTGCGAACATAAACACGACACATGAAACTTTCTCTACCAGTGTCGTGTTTATGTTCGCAAAAGATGCTAGATTTTGGTGGGACTATATGAAAACAATTCATGATGTGAAGAGTATGTTGTGGCACTTGCTGGATCAAATATATTTTCTTCAAAATGTGGTGGCTTTAACTGTTGAAACCTTTCACACCCTAAATCCTTGTGAACCAAAGGTTGTGGATTTCTTTGTTCTTCCCACTCCCTATTCCTTTCCATATACTGAATTTGACATTCCAACACTTCTATCAACCTATTAATTATCTCATCTCTTGGATTTCAATTATGTCGGTTTTCCCTCGCCATATTGTTCCTATGCAACTAAAATATAATAAAACATAACAATCTACTTAATACAACATACTTACTGTTAATGGAGTATTTCCACATTGAGACTTGTGTTGGTAGGTAGTCTACAAAATCGATTTTAAAATTCAGGTGCTCTGATAGCATATTGTGACGACCTGATTTTTCATATACTTAAAACGTATCAAATTGAAACATGGTGTAGCAGAAGACTTTTGGTAAATAAAAACAAACATTTGAGAATGCCATAATTAAAGTGCTTTTCATTAAACCATTTACAACTTACAAACATGTATTCACTTAAAACTCAATTTTCTTTTCCTTTATCCTTTAGCCCAACCAACACAAAGTCCGCAACGCACAAATCCTTCATTAGCTACTCATTTCCTTCTTACCATGCTTACCTACATCACAAGACTTAAAACTATAAGTCTAATGCTTAACAAGAAATTATATACAATATGAATATGATATACATTACATAAAAAAAAAAATTCCCATTTCAATTTTCCTTTATTTTTTTAACATTTATTTCCTTTGGGAAGGGTGATGAACTTTGATCAATGTGAACTTCGATCATAACGGTGAACTTCGGCCGTTCCCTTCCTTCTTAATGTTTTAGGAGTGAGTGGTAGCTTTGACTAACTCAAATCCTTCTATAATTTAGGAAAATCGTTACATTGAACCATAACCATAATGGTGAGCCTTGGCCATCATGGTGAACTATAGTGGTGATCTTTGGCCAACTAATCCCTTCTCATTTTCTTAATTTCTCATAACCATTTTGTACTTTCTTTTATGACGCATGAACATACGTGAATGTATACAACTTAACATATCCTCTAGCACATTATCAACATATGAAATCCTTAAGAGTCAACAACATATTCGATCTTTCCAACAACAATATAAACAATGCAACTTAATCTATCAAGAATAAGTATTAAACATCAAATCTTCATGAACTTCAAATAGCACATCAAGAGCTTAATCTCTATCAACAAACATATCAAGAACTTAACCTTTATCAAACATAATCCTCAAACAACAATAAAATCCTAGCAATTGTGATGTAGCCCAAAAAGGGAAAACACAAACATCATTTCTTACCTTAATTCTTTGAAGAGGATGAGAGCACAAAGGTTTCCCTTCCAAGTTGAAGCTTTCTCCTTCTTCTTCTTCTTCTTCTTCTTTCTTTATCCCCTAGACTCCTATTCTTTTCTCTCTTCCCCTTGCTTTTCTTCTCTCAAATTCTACTTCACGATTCCTTCCCTTTTTCTCAAGCTTTCCCCCTCTAAATATAAGTTAAAGCTTTCTTCAGCCATCCTAAGTAGGAAGTGACGTCTCCTTAGCAAAGAAGTGACGAATAATCAATTCATTATCCAATAAACACATGACATTCTTCCTATATCTTGATGACCTTTTGCATTACCAGTTGATCACCTTCATCAATCGATCGATCGCAAAAACACAATGATACGCTCTAAGGATCAATAAGAGCGCTAATTAGAAAATCGGTCACCAAGCTGTAAATAATCTGAACTAGCAACGATAAACAGAATAATCCTCCAAATCCGTATGTGAACTTTGGCTGATTTTTGGAGGACACTAAAATAACACAATCAGGTAAATTGTATCAAAATCTCATTGCAAAAACCATTATGGATCTCTAGTTATAATCGAAACAAAATATCTCCAAATATAGGGCTTCACCTGAGTAGATTTGGCAACCAGATTTCAATTGGAGAGATCTCACTCTGTATAAATCCAATAAATACCAACTTTTGAGGGTAGTGACATAACTTCCTGTAGAACAATTCACTAGAAGAGACAAAATCGAAAAGAACAACGTAAGGTCTTCTAATTATAGTCACAAACCAGAAGTTCCAGCGCCATAAATCCAGAGCAGATTAGCGATAATCAAGCAATCAATCAAAAATCAGTCTTGACCCAAATTTCTCAACAATAACCATCAAATACGAACTTAGCAACCTTTTATATGAAGGATAGAACAGAAATACCAGAAGCTACTTGCATGAATCTTCAGAAAACCAAATAGAAAACCATGGAGTCCGTTTTGACCTCCTACCGTGAGAGGGACGGAATTGTGCGGCTCAACCGAAGATTAAGCACTTTACATGGGGTCCAACGCTTCTCCTATTTCCACGCCACAAATACTCCACTTAGATGAAGCTTTGGAAGAAATAGAAGCCCTTCCAACCTACTCAAGAAGCATTCCAAGAGCTACAAGTTCGGGCAAAAATGGAGGATGGCCGAGGGAGGGAATCCGCGCGGGTGCTCTCTTTCAAACAAGGGTTTTTTTGATAAATTTTCCAAAGTGTTCTTTCCTTCCATCCAAGGGGCTTTAAACCTTAAAGTTTTACAAATAAGACAAAAGACTAAAATGCCCTTAACGTGCCAAAATTCGGGCATGAGGGCGTGGTTTACATGCAAACCGCGCACCTCTCAAAAATAGCTCACTAAACACAAAATCCAACCAAATAAAAATCAACACATCAAGGCTCGGCCTAATAAGTATTTTTGAACATGAAAATTGCAAGCAAATAAAGAACTAATATGTAGACTAATCGCAACCTCGAGGTAACTCAAAGTTGGAGAGAAATCGGTTAGTCCGCTGGTGGTGAGCCAATCTAAGTGATAACATGAAATGGTCTTCCTTTGTCCTCATGAGTTGTCTCTTCCAACGAATCGCATAATTTAGTCATTCCTGCACAATAAGAATGAGTTAAAGAGTAAATAAGTCTCTTGGCTCGGGCACGAGTCATTGGACCCTGGATCACATCACACAAACTTAACAATATGCATAGACAATGGTCATTCACCAATCGACCGCACATTTTTTTTTCAATCTCTAAAGAAGTCGATCGACCGCTAAAAATATGATCGACATCCATACAACAGAGAGCCCATCAATCTTTATTCTGTACAATTTTGGTCGTTCAATTCCTCCATTGATCGACCACTCTCTCCCTCATAAGTCCCATAACCACCTAAATCTTCACTCCTCCATAAACTATATCATAACACTGTTAGCCTTTTTGTTAGCCTTAGTTTATTTTGATGATGACTTAATGATAATTATTTTGTTGAAAATAATAAGTTGGTTATTATATTTTTCAGATATAACTATTAATATTTTCATCATAGTATTTATATCCCTATTTATTGGAAATACCCTCAAAGCGGGTATTATGTGCTAACGTGTTTATCTAAGTCCATGCAGTGAATTTATATCATTTTGGAACTTAGAAATTGTATTGATGGCTTTTTGGAAAGTTGTGGTCGAAGCCACTAACAGGAGAGGCAACCAAAACTAGTTTTTGGTCTTTCGGTCACACCACAGTCGAGCATGTGGTCGAGGGATGCATCCAAAAAGCTTTACAGATTGCTCCTAGTGTTTTTGGATGCGCCGCAGTCGAAGTTACGATCGAGTAGGTCAACCACAAAAGTATCACAGATTGAATATGCCATTTTTGGCATTTTTGCGGTCGCGGTTGGAGATTCGGTAGACCAAAAAACATCACAGAAGCTGGAAAATGAAATTCTTCAAGAAATGGTCGACCACAAGAAGGACCGGTCGACCACAATGCTTTTAATAGCAATTATCCGGGCATTTAAAGGGACAACAGTCGACCGCTGCACAGAATTGATCAACCGATGCCGTGTATTTCTGTGCAAATTTTCAATGGTAACATTTTCCAATGGCTAGATGCGGTTGACAGAAAGAAATAGGTCAACCGAAAATTGACAGTTCTATAAATACATAGACTTCTATAGCTCATTCTATGAAACAAACAATTGAGGCGAAACCTTGCCAAATTCAATACTCAACTCTATACACTATTTGTGAGCAATGTAATCCAACTCTCCCTATCCCAAACTTGAGATTCAATTTAGGAGAGTTCAAAATAGTTTTTGAGCTTTACATTTCCAAACACAATTGTACTAAATTGTAAAGGGTGACTTCCTACAAATTAGTCATATAAGGGTGACGCCCTGAAACAGTTAACGGTTCAATTGCACGTCCGTAAGTTCAATCAAAAGGTGAGATCCTGTAATAGTCAAAAGTTTGACAACCTAGAATAGTCAATGGGTGATGCCCTATTAATAGTCATTGTGTAACGGTTTAATTGGCACTCGTAAGTCAATTGGTTAGTGGATCTGATAGGCTCCAAGAAACAAATGGAGAACCTTAAAGAAATCTGTTCCGGAAAAACTGTCAATACCCGAACCAGTAGCAAGGAAATGGATCAAGCTCCAAATATACACGTGAACTAGAGCTGTATTTTGGAGGACATAAATTTAATACATTCAGAAGAGTTGTATCAAAATTCCAACCCAAAAAGCACTCTGGATTAGGAGATATATCAAATTCAATATCAACCCGAAATTAGGTTTCAGCAGGACAGATTTACCAACGCAGATTCAAAACTGAATAACTCGAGTTGCATACATCAAATGAAGCTCAATTTTGGAGGGTAGCTCCCTGACTCAATCTCAAATATATCTCTAGAAGACGTCAATCAGAGAAGAACGACGCAAATACCTCAAACAGAAGCCCTAATCAGCGCTAAAATCATTCCAGCAATAAAACAGATTCAGTGCTACAATACTAATCCATCAAGATCTTCCTCCAAATCAATAAT
>CM039484.1:4560407-4571497 GCA_022433065.1 Begonia loranthoides | reverse complement strand
AATAAATTTGATTGAATTTTTGGGATAAATTTCTTGCTAGAAATTATTTGATAAATTTGTTTGAAATCTTAAATTGGATAATTTGATTATAGATTTCAATATGCACATTGAAGGTCAATAAATCTCTACACCTCCACTATTTGATGGTAGTAATTATTTATATTGGAAATGTTGAATGAAAATATTGGTACAATCTATTGATAATGCGTTATGGAAAATCATTGAAAATAGAATAAATCTTCCTAGACCATCTTGTCAATTCAATGATTTGAATAAATGTAATTGGAATTTAAATGCTAAAGCAATGGATGTTTTATATGGTGCTTCAAGTAGAAACAAATTTGATAGAATGCAAACAAGTGTTAGTGCTAATGATATTTGGAAAATTCTTGAGCTTGCACATGTAGGTACAATTCAAATTGAAAGTGATGAAAGCACTTCCGCCAAAGAAGAGGAATGTCCAATACATGCTTTATGGCCGAGGAGGAAATTGAGGTAGCTAACTCTTCTAGCAATTCTGATTCCGAAAATGATAATGATGAGAATGACTTGCTAGATGCATTTAACAAATTGTTAGAGAGTTTCAACTTGCTTAAATCTAAGTATAAATCTTTAAAAAAATGATAAATTGATGAAAAAGCATGTTAAAATTGTTCAATCTTTTGAAAAAAAGGTTAGTGATTTGAAATTATTAAATGATAGTTTGAATTCTACTATCAAATCACTGGAAAGTGAAATTGGCATACTAAAAGCTAAAAATGATGATTTGAATTGTGTTGTGATCAATTTCACAAATAGGAACAAAAATTTAAATATACTCTTAAGTTCACAAAGGGTTACATTCGATAAAGCTGGAATTGGCTATAAACCTTTTGCAAAGAAAAAGAATTATAATAATTTATTTGTTAATTCATCTATTTCTAATTAATGTAATTGTGTTGGACATAAATTGTAAAGTCCCACTCATTAAATTTTTTTTAAAAATCATTTCATCATATTTTCAACATTCATAATACAAGGTGCATAGTTTCCATTTGAATAAAATATATCAGAATAAATTAAGTGGATTAAAAACAAGATTTCAAAACGTAGTTTAAGTTTTTTCACAAAAGTCCACGGCTACAGTCCGTTTACAACTTTTCAAACAAGATCATACTAATCCCCCAAAATACCATTACCCGGTGAACCACAACCATCAGGTCAAATCAGCTGATAACCCAAGGAATCATCCTGGAACACCTCCTCCTCGACTGGTACATCACACTCACCAAATATGTCACCTACATCATGGGGAAAACAATGAGCCTAAAGCTCAGCAAGAATCAGAATGCAATGCAATGCAAATGTTATGCATGATCATGCAATGCATTACAGAAAGGAGTCGTATCCCTTCTGGAAGCCAAGAGTGAGGTACACCCTAGGGTCATGTGGCTTAACCAGTCACTCCAATATGGAGATATATCCATCGGAGAGTGTTCCACATACCGGTACCACACTCCTTGTTTACAGACGTTGGGGATTTCAGAACGGGAGAAAAATGAACCCTAGATCCCATGTAGCTAACTCACACCTCACTACTCTCTATGTGGGAGTAACCTACCAATGGAAAGTCACCAATCTCCTGAGCCCCCACACGCCTATTTACATATATTGCTCACAATTTTATAAACCCTACGTGTGATGCATGGATGTTAAGTATAACGCACATAATATGAAGAGATACACAACAAGTAATTAAAGACAAAACAATTGCTAAGAATACAATGAATTCTCTACTAGTCAACAAAATACAATGAATTCCCTATTGTTCTAACAGCATACAGCGAGTACTTAAAACAAAACAATTTCACTGTTATAACTTGAATAGTGTTATAAGCCATTACACATTTTAGCAATTTACCATGGAAATCCACAACAGGTTATATACCAATACTCAACAACTAAGGATCTTTTCATGCTTTTAGCCGTAACAATATCCAACAAACAGAGAATCAACCAAGCATGAGGTTCTTATTATAGATCAAAATAAATCTTTAACAGAGACCTATGATAACCTACTAGCATGGATTATCTCTAGTTACCGTGTTCAATTTAATTCCACAGCAAACTATATTCAGTTAAATTCCACAGCAATAGTTAATAACTACTCATTCATTAGTGGAATAGCTCCCTTTCAACTTCAACATCAGCAGAATAAATTATAAATGCGTACAGGAGCAGCACACAACATAGTTATTGTTCTATCAACAATTTGTGAGAGCCAAGAAATAAACAAATAGAATTCTCCTCAATTCTTTCACAGTTCACACAGAGTCATATTTCATAGTTTACAGAGCTATAATCTAATCATAACAGAAATCAAACAATTCAAGAAAAACCCCGCGATGTAGGGCCTCCTCTTGCCAACTACATCATTCAAATTCTTACCTCAAATTCTACAGAATTCTAAGATTGAAACTCCAATTCGTAATTCTTCAAGTCCAAGTATCAACACCCAAACACCAAATAGAACTCAACTTTCTTCCCACACAACTCACAAAATGAGGAACATAACACTCACCTTTATAGACAGACACTCACCTTATTTCAGCTTGCAGGATAGTCCTCCAGACACAGCTCTCGACCATGCTTTATAGACAAAAGAAAGAGACACATGGAGAAACGGTGAAGCGGTGATCACACCCACACCCACACCCAAGGAGAGAGGTCTAGTGTATCGGAGCTATGTGGAAGCTCCAGAGGATGAGAGACGTGTTGCAAAAGGAGGAAAAATCAAAGGGTAATTGAAACTGAGGGAGAGAGAACATCATATTTAAATGGGTTTCTCGGTTAATTTTGAGGACGAGGGGAAGTGTCCGCGCCTCGTCCAAATAACATTTTCAGATGAATATAAATGTCCTCAAAGTGTTTTGTGGACATGAAATTCAGTCTGCATCTCGTTCGCATGCGTCCAAATTTCCCAGTTTATCAAATTTTCATTAAGTTTTCACACTTTAATTCTTTTCCAATGTTAATCTAATATTTTTCTAACACAAGTTAACGCGTACCGCCATGCAACATGATGTAATAATAATTATTCAAAAGTAATTACATCGACTAAACGGGAAAATATTTTTGGGGTATTGCACAAATCTTTTTGTTGTCCATTAAAAATGAATGTCAATTCCAAATTAGTTTAAATGCTAAAATTGTGTGCGTTCCTAAAGGAACCAAACGTCTAACAAAATGATCTAAAATGATTTGGGTACCAAAGAAAACTAGTTGATTGTGTTGTAGGTTGGAGGTTCTCCTAAAGATCTTAATGGATTTGGATGATGGGAGAAGCTTCAAGAATTTGCCTCAAATGCGGTAAAAATAGAAATAAACGTTGGTGGAGGTACACAATTGTTTTTCTTTTGAAATTTATTCTCTTGATGAATTGTGATTCTTGCAATTGCATAATTCTTCAATTGGCATATTTTTTGCTCGAATCCAACAAGTGATATAATAAATTGTATATGCTAAAGGATTGTTGGATGCTTAATTTTGATAATTTTTATTTCTCCCTTGAATGAAAATTAGTTAATTGATAAGCACATGTTTTAGAGTTAGTTATTAAGAAATAATTGTTTTGTGTTGTTTTTAAAATTTTGATTATTATGCTTTCGCTATAAGCTTAAACTTTGAAATTCCCCATTGGATTGAATTTTTCTATTGGTATAAGGGGAGAGATAATTTGTTGTGTGTTTGAAATTTTGCAATTCCTCAAATGATTTGGTTTTTTGATTCAAAGGGGGAAGAGGTTTTTGTTGTTGATTTTCAATTGGTATCAATAATGGTTTTTTTGAAATCTTTAAATTGGTATCAATCCTTGGTTTTGGTTTGAACTTCAATAAATTGGTATCATTTCAAAAATTGGTATCATTGGATTTTTTTTAATTGGTATCATTTGGTATCCCCAACTTTTTGAATTTGTGCATAAACATAGGAGGAGAAACTTTGTTTTGTCTTAACTTGAATTCATCCATGAATACTCTCAATTGGCATCCTTAGTTAATTTCTTATTTCTTCAATTGGTATCATTCTTAGAAATTGACAATTGGTTTATTCTTCTTAGTTGCACAAATTGATATATCTTTCTTGAAAGTTGGATTTAATTTGAATTGAATTGAATGATAAAATTCTCTCAAATAATTTTATATGCTTAATGCCAATAAGGGGGAGAATATTTTTGTTTGAATAAACTTTGATTGTGGTTGTATCAATTTGGTATCTTATTTTGACCACATGTTTTACTTGGATGGATTAATTTGTCAAATTACCTCTATTGTTTGCCTTTGGTAAAGATTTTCTTATAAAAGGGGAAAATGATTTGTTTAGGATGATTTTTTTATTCTTTAATTGTTTTTAACTCCCTTCCCAATGGAATTCTTTTTCATTATGATAAAAAGGGGGAGAGATTGTATAAGTGGTTATATATAATTTTGTAAAAGGGAAGAAGAATATATAAGTTGAAAAGCATGTTTGCATAAATTTAAAGGTTGAGATACTACATGAATTAAGGGGGAGAGATCTAATACGCAATAATTGATGCACATGCTTAGATTTAGGGATAACCAACTTATTGGATTTTGTCATCATTAAAAAAATGGAGATTGTTAACTTTTTTGTTAGACTTAGTTTATTTTGATGATGACTTAATGATGATTATTTTGTTGAAAATAATAAGTTGGTTATTATATTTTTCGGATATTAGTCTTAATGTTTTTATCATAGTATTTATATCCGTATTTATTAGAAATACCCTCAAAATAAATATTATTATGTGCTAACGTGTTTATCTAAGTCTATGCAGTGAATTTATATCGTTTTGGGACTTAGAAATTGTATTGACAGCTTTTTGGAAAGTTGTGGTCGAAGCCGCGAACGAGAGAGGCAACCAAAACTGGTTTTTGGTCTTTCGGTCGCGCCGTGGTCGAGCATGAGGTCGAGGGACGCATCCAAAAAGCTTTACAGATTGCTCGTGGTGTTTTCAAATGTGTCGCGGTCAAAGTTACGATCGAATAGGTCGATCGCAAAAGTATCATAGATTGAATCTGCCATTTTTGGCAATTTTTTGGTCGCGATGCAGTCGCAGTTGAAGATTCAGTCGACCGAAAAACATCATAGAAGCTGGAAAATGAAATTCTACAGAAAGCGGAGGACCGCAAGAAGGACCGATCGACCACTATGCTTTTAACAACAATTATTCATGCATTTAAAGGGACATCGATCAACTGCTGCACAGAATTGATCAACCGCTGCCATGTATTTCTGTGCAAATTTTCCAACGGCTAGATGTGGTCGACCAAAAATAGATAGTTCTATAAATACATAGACTTCCATAGCTCATTCTACGAAATCGAGAATTGAGGCGAATCTCTGCCGAATTCAATACTCAATTCTATACATTATTTGTAAGCATTGTAATCCAACTCTCCCTATCCCAAACTTGAGATTCAATTTGGGAGAGTTCGAAATAGTTTTTGAGCTTTACATTTCCAAACACAATTGTGCTGAATTATAAAGGGTGACTCCCTACGAATTAGTCATATAAGGGTGACGCCCCGAAATAGTCAACAGCTTAATTGAACGCTCGTAAGTTTAATCAAAGGGTGACGCCCTGTAATAGTCAAAATGTTGACGACCTGGAATAGTCAAAGAGTGACGCCTCGTTAATAGTCATTGTGTAACAGTTTAATTGGCACCCATAAGCCAATTGGTTAGTGGATCTCCAAGTGGAATCTTAGAGCGCGGACGTAGGCAAGTTGCCGAACCGCATAAACAAATATTGTGCATCTTTTTACCCTTAATTCTTTATTTATGCATTGAATTATATGTTATATGCAATAAATCATATAGAGTGTTAGAGAATTTAAATATCACATGAAATAATTAGAACGCTATATTCACCCCCCTCTATAGGCATGCATATGATCCTCCGTGGAACGTGAACCTTCCAGTCCATTCCTTCGCGAAATGTTGAACTTCCTGGTTCATTCTTCTGCGGAACGTTACTCTTCCCCTCGTAGAACCAACGTCTTTCCGCGAGGGCCCGAATCCTTGAGAGTAGTACCCTACTCTAGTGGGCGATTCCTTGATCTTCCGCCATCTAGACCATACTGAGAGGAAAGAGGTGGTCCGTCTCTCGGTTTAGTTTTCGCCTTTCATGGCCTTAACCCTCACTTGTGCTCGGGATTATTGAGCTTACTGCTCAGCTCCAAATCCAACATCAACACATACTGGACTTGAGGATTCTTACCTTAACCGATTTAGCGCCAAAACCTCCTTCACAATACTTGTGAACCCACACCACAACAACTTGGATCATTGGACGAAAATCTTTTTCTCTAAACTCTGCGTTTTCGTCTTTCGCTGCTCCTATCTCTCTTTTCTCTGAGCTCGTGAGTATGTACCCGCAAGAAGGGTATCTTCCTGTTAAAAACCCTACCCTTGCTCGCCATCAAAAAAATTTATTTTATTCCACTCAATTATTGGAGTAACATTATTTCCCAAATTTACCAAAAATCCAAAATTCTATCCTTTCACCCATTGACCAAAATTCTATGTTTGGGTGTTGCATGGTAAATCGATCGGGTTTGAACGTTGAACAAGACACCTAAAAGTCAAACACGTGGAATTTTATTTATTAAAAATTTTCACTAGTTTTACAGTCACGATCCAACTTTTTGAAGGATTAGAAAGGGACTGTGTGGCACTCCTTGCCTCACAAATATAACGAGTTAGCTTGCGATGTGTGCCAGTAGCATCATTTGCCCACGATGTTAGAGTGGACTTTGTGTTTAACAAGCAGCAATGTGCAAGCGAAATTAATGGAAAAGAGTATTATGGAGCATAATAAACATAAAGAAACTCTATCCTAATAGCATAGACGACCATGAATAATATGTCACGGACAAGTCCCGACTCTTAAACCCCGCCCAACCTAATCCCCTTTTACTTCCACATATTTACCAAGCCTAGCCTAACCCACATTCACCTCATGGGCTTGGAGCCCAAACCCCACCATTTTAGATCAGCCCATGCCGTTTTAGCCCAACCCAGCCCACTCACATTTGCCTTCCCCATTTTTACATAGCCCATTACAACCCACATTTGCCTTACCTATTTTTGCTCGGCCCAACCCATTTTCTCTTTCCCATATTGTTAGCCCATCCCACGTTCGTTTTGCCTAGTCGAACCTAGCCCACATTCAATTCCATATATTCGTTGGGCTCAACTCAACCTTCGAAGCAGCCATCTCGAAAAGCTTCTCTTCCTCAAACAGGATGGCCATCTTTTTCGTCGGCGGAAGACGGAAGAGTACAGTGGAGTAACGGAGAGGTGTCAGTGGCAATTACCCTCTTTTTAATATCCATTTTTTCTAATATTTTTGAAGAACAGGAAGTCTGAACGAAGAGAAATGGCGGTATTTCAGCTGTAGAAGGGCATGAACAGAAGCTAACAACTAGTGGATGTCTTGTCCAAATGTTTATTCTGATCGTCCACTCTCCCCTCAGTCATCGTGAATATGGAGTTAAATCCACAAATATTTGCTTCCTTTCTTTTCGTTAATGACAATTCTCTGTTTATTTCAATTAAGAGTCCATTTTTCAGAGATTTCTGGGCTCCTTTCCTTCGTTTTTTTTTCGCGAAATATATTTCAATAATTTCAGAAATACGCTGCATAGAGTGGACGTGGCTCTTTTGTGTTTGACTGCCTTTTCAATATTCAATTATTGTTGTTGTTGTTATTCTTTTGACATGAACTGATATGGTGTAATTTCCTCAACATTTTTCTCCCACCACTGTCGCCCACATCATTAATACTTTCCTCATTACGTAATATCTCACTATTTTTTTCCTACTGTTTTTTTCTTTATCCAGTTTGATAGATGATTCAGTGTTCTGTTGTTCCTTCTCATCGTGAATTTGAAGTAGCTGGATTGGATCATTTAGAGACGTTATTTTATCAAATACCAGATGCTTTCACCAAATTATTGACTTAAAATAAGCTCTTGAAAAAAAAAACCTAGTTTATTGAGATTTTACTTGCAGATCTTGAAGAAGATAGGAATAAGGGAAAACTAACTCTTCCTCAGCAGATAAAACTCTCAGAAATCGATATGGGTCGATTTCAGGGGATCTCATGGAGGTTTCCGAAGGTAGAAAAAGGGCTACTAACTCGAACGTCAGAGATCATTTGACGAAGCTCAACTGCTTCTTCTTTAAGCAGAGCATTTTCCTGAAGAGCTTGACCGTGGCTTTCAGAAACTTGATTGAGTTTATCAATGAGTTGGTGGTTCTCATTCCTGAGCCACACCACCTGAGACCATAGCTCGTCCAAATGCCTCTGCTTTCTCATGCGGGACCTCCGGGCCGACTCTCGGTTGGAGATCATCCTTCTCTGTTTCCTCTCGTTGATCAGGCTCAACTGCTGCTCCTCTGCTTCGTCGGAGGTCGAGTTGCTGCTAAAACACGGCTGCCCGCATGCAATTTCTTGAAGTTGGTGAAAAGGGTATTGAAAATTAGACAATGGGTCTGAGAGGAGGTTGAATTGCATTGTGGATCTAAGATGTTGACAATGGAGGTCTAGGACTTCACCCGGCTGCATGGTTTATGAAAACTTCTGCAATATTTGCAGGTCTGTAATGGGATGAAGTACATTTAAGGAGGTAAGAAGATGGTAATTTATAGCCACGGAAGTCGACACTAATTAAACCCTAATGGTGTCCACCAAAAACAAAGAGCAAAAAAACAAAACACATGAATTAGAGCGATTTATTCTCGATACCGACCTTCTCGAATCCGACATTGTCCTTATCATGAAGGTCAATCCGGAGTCCGGCCTATAATTTCTCAGAAAAAGGTCACGATGCTCTAAAATTACTAGCTAGAGGAGAGTAGTAGTAAGAAAGTTTCATAAAGCTCAGACCATTAGAATATCATCAAGATCATGTCTCTGTTTTGCAGTGGCATTAGTGCTTTCCTTTCATTCATGTGCGCACTAATTTCCTCAGGAGTTTATGATCCAAACCCTGCTCCTATAAATTTTTACAGCAAATGGGTATTCGTAAGACTATATTATACGATATGGGTATTTATTTAATTTTAAAAATATATACGAGAATGATAATTAGTGGAGTGTGGATAAAATTTGCTTACATCAGGGAGAGAGGAGAGAGAGAGAGAGGAGAGAGTCCAGCTTAGCGGGGAGTATAATTATTGGAATGGTGGAATGTGATGGAAGGAAAAGTGAAAGCACAGGACAATGGAGTTCAACAAGTCAATCCTTCAAATTCTTTCCTATAATTACTTCCTCCCTTGTAATTTTCTGAGTCTAATTGAATTTGTTCTGAGCTATCGAATTTTCAGTGGACGGGACAAAATTATAAAAAATAATTCGATATCAAAAGAATTAATTATGATCGACGAAAGAAATTCATTCATCGAGAGAAAAACGTGAAAATTTTGGTTATAAGTTAACTAAGATTATGCCTCTAACCTCTCAAACAATACTTTGCCGCATCCATCGCTTCAGAATCGATAGTATAACTAATATCGACGATGAAATTAAACCAACATTAATATGCGCTTCTAAAAATATGGATTTGAGGAGGGAGGAGGCCTAAGTTGTAGTTATGTTTTTTGAGTTCCAAAGTTGAATTATTGAACAAGTTTATGAGACCACTTTATTTGGCACGTCCAATATGTTCATGTTTTTTTTAGCCAAACACAGACAAATGCTGACCTTAACTCGACTGTCAAATAGTAAAGCTGAATTGAAATAAAGAGTTGCTACTACGCCTACACTTCATCTTTACTCTTCGCCCATCAAATATTTGGAGATTTCTACAATCATCCAGGCAAGAGAGAGAAAGAAAACATGAGTGAGAAACAATTACAATCTCAAAACCCTAAGACTCATTGTTATTTTGTCATTCTAAAGGTCAAAGCTCAAATCTTGATCAAGTAATGGAGGGAAGGAAGGAAAATGGATTACACTTCAGGTTTACTTGAAAAAGAAAATTTTAATATTTAAATAATTAAATGTGTCATTACTATTTTTTCATAATAATATAAATGTAATTTTGGGAAAATGATAAATCAACCCTCATCCCTCATCTTTTATTGTTGGTGACAAACCACTCACAAATGTTTTTTTCCTAACAAATTAATCACTTACCTATGAAAAATTGTCAAATCCAACATCACCGTCACGTTTGCCGTTAATGTACTAATATGGCGCTGCGACAGTCTGTATACAAACTGCTGCGACTCCGTAGTTTTCCAAAAAGAAGGCGAAAAACCGACATGAACCACGGCGGTTCATCAGGCATGACACCGACGTGGTTTGGTATGAAAACCTTAATATTTAAATAACTAAATATGTTATTACTATTTTGTCACAATAATATAATTATAATTTCATATCTATACATATTTAGGCTCATGAACTTTACTCGTATCATCTTATAAACGTTTAGCCTAATTACCATATACACGATCTTTTAGTAATAAGATAATTTACAATGAAATTGAGTGACCCACTTATAAAGAAAAAATGGATGCATGCTCTCCACACTTGAAAAGTTTGGTCAACAATGTTATTAGACAGATTCAGACCCATTTATTTCCTTGTCTTTTGGTCTCTTTTATCTCTCTCTCTCTCTCTCCTTCTCTGAGAGAGAGGTGTAGAGTTGGAGAAGCAGATATAACTTGACGATGTTTTCTGGTCGAATAGTACGTGTTAGTGTAATGTATATTGTACTGTATGGCATTTGTGTGTTCCTTGTTGCTGCCATTTCAAGCCCCAACATGGCCCTTGGGAAGGGCTGAATCCCCTCTCAAATAACACATCGAGGGTATGTTTGGTTTTTGTATGGGGTGATCTTCTAAGTTCTACCCTATTGATGATTGAATCTAAGTGGGTTCTTGAGATCAAGTTGCAAATCCAATCACCCTTAAAAGTTAAAAGGACATAATTACAAAAATTCCTAATTTGATTCCGTCGTGCTATGTTGTCACGCCCCAAAGGGGACCCGAGACAGAACGGGGAACGATCCGGCCCA
>CM039484.1:4355610-4555414 GCA_022433065.1 Begonia loranthoides | reverse complement strand
TTTTTTTTTTTTTTTTCTCTCAATTGGGCCTAAAAGGATCGGGTTTTACATATGTCATCAGATTTAGAAGTGTATGGAGAATTAAACAAAAGATTGAATCGATAAGATTAGTGAAAAGCACCTACAAGTCGTTCTAATGTCACGTAAATAGGGTTGATCACCTAAGAAATATGGCTCCTAATAGCCAAGAGGTTTTATTTGTTAGGTTTTGACGAAACTGCCCCGTCATATGGTAGGAAAAAGATAAGATTATGAAAAATAAAGGATGGGTGTGATGGGAAGGTAACGGTGTCTAAGGAGAGACATTGCCCTAAAGTTACGGGCTAAGACACCTGTGAAGGGTACTTTATTAATCACCCTTTCTTTTTTCTACTACAAGTAAATGCAAAAGGATGAACAAAATTTCAAAAAAGTGTCATAATAATATCAACTTGGAGTAATATTATAACTAAGAACCATTCAAAAATTGATTTGAACAAAAAACAAAGGTAGATTTTGAGAAAATTTAAATATGACTGCCAATTATTATGGGTAATGCTAGGAATATTTTTTTTAGGTAATTAATAAAAAAAAGTATTGAACTATAGGGTTATTGAGAAGTCATACCTTAAACAAATTTTGATAACAATTAAAACTTCGAATTATGAAAAATGAACAAAACAAATTTCGCAATCATGTTTTTCATTAAATAATGTCTCCCGAACATTTGTACTACCCCGTAGACGTCTTTGTATAACCCTTTATATGAAGGTAGACGACCTTACTAATATGACGGACGTCCATGTCTTCGCATTTACATAGACGCGGGCGTTCGCTCTTAGAAAAGACATCTGTTAATCTACAAACATTAATAGAAAGGACATTTACGCTTTCAAATATATAATTTTTGCGTATTTCTGTGTAAGTACGAACGTCCACATTAAGAGCAGATGTCCTTTCAACATCAAAGATCAGCCTTGGACGTCCAAAAATGTCCTCCAATGCCAAGGATGATAATTAGGCATCCAAGAATTAGCTTTAGACGTTCTCTAATGACGAGGGACATCCTAAGATCAACTTTAGATGTCCTCAAACGCCGAGAGACTTCCAAATATCAACCTTTAACGTCCTCCAATGTCGAGAGACGTCTAGGAGATGTTTTTAACGAAAAATGTGATTGTGAGATTTGTTTCATTCATTTTTCATATTTCAGGGTTTTAATTATTAACGAAATTAGTTAAATGTTGGCTTGTCACTAATTTCATAATTCAAGATTTTTTTTGTTAATTATTTTTTTTATATTGTAATTTTATCATATGATATAACGTTTATGTGTTATTCGTTCATTAATATAATAATTAAAATAAATTTTAAATAATCAAAATAATCTATTAATTACACCAATTAATAAATATAATATCATCTAAAATTAAAATAAAAAATTAGAGATAAACCTATTATTTCTATTTATTTGCTCTTTCTACACTAATAGAGATCGATAGTAAATGTATTATCTTATTTATCTCTTAAAGATATAATACGCTGGTTTTTACTAATAAAATATTTGAAATGTGTTATAAATAATTAAATAAATAATATTTTACGTGTTAGAAAATTGAAAAGAGTTCAAATCAAATTAAACGTAGGGTAAATGACAAACCAACCATCATTCTCTATTATTAGTGACAAAACAATCATCATCCTTTTTTTGCTAACAACTTAACCACTGAGCTATGAAAAAACGTCGTTGCAACCATCGTTGTTACGTTTACCATCAATATCCATCGACGACCTTGCAGCCACCCTTCCCGGCAACATTATCTTCACAGTCATCTTCGTAATCACGTTTCCCAACGACATTATTGGTGAACTTTTGATTCTGATTATGATTTCGTTGACGAACATTAACGGTAACTGAGAAGATGATATCGAGAAGCTCCTGCATAGTTCGGTCCACAATTTTCACGTTTTTAGTTTTCCGATCATCTTTTCATCGTCAAAAGCAGTTTTCATCGCCGTCGTCGTCATCCAGTATCTAAATTCTGATGTGTCCCTGTGACTACGTCGTTATGGGCAGAACGACGTACTTGCAACACCGCTGCGGTCTGTGAAAGACAGCTACAGTCTGAGAAAGACTGCCGTGGTTTGAGGATGATCCGCCACTGATCATCGTGCGTCGGTTTGCCTATATAAGAATCGATTGTAGGCTCCGGCGAGTACCGCAAAATACGAAATCCTCGGCGAACTAAGTTCAATAAATTATAGGGACGTTCTTTTTATGTTTGAGGGGCGTCCTTCGCGATTATAGGCAAATTTAACGTTCAGAGAAGTCTGGATAACATACAATGGAAGTCCATCGGCCAAAGACGGACATCCGTTGCAGCCTGAACGACGTAGTCTTAAGTCGAGGGACATCTATTATAAGACTAGGGACATCCGTCATCGCCATTTGGAAAATGACAAACTCCATCCTAGCCATCCATTCCGATCGAGGGATGTCCATTCTCGATCCAACGGCCATGAACCATCGTTCCAACGGACTCGACGGACGTCCCCAAATAATTGATGTAACGTTCAGAGAAGTCCGGTGAACATACAACTAACGTCCATTGGCCAAAGACGGACGTCCGTTGCAGCTTGAACGATGGAGTCTTAAGTTGAGGGACGTTCGTTGTGAGACTAGGAACGTCTGTCATCGCCATTTGGAAAATGACAAACTCCATCCTAGCCGTCAATTCCGATTGAGGGACGTCCGTTCTCGATCCAACGGCCATGAACCATCGTTCCAACGGGCATGATGGACGTGCCCCGATAATTGATGTCCTTCGTCAGTCTGTTGAATTATTGTTCGACAGTTCTTGGCCGATGAATTTTGACAGACGTCTCCCGTTGTTGCTGCCTTGAACATCTCCATTCGACGGTCCTTAGCCGACGAATTTTGACAGACGTCGCGCGTAGTTGCTTCCTTTGATGTCTCCATTCGTTGTCATCAAGCCTCTGCCATTCGTCGTCATCAAGCCTCTGCGGTTCTTCGTCATGAAGCCTCGTGGTTCGTCGTCATCAAGTCTTTGCGGTTCGTCGTCAAGCTGCCACAGTTCGTCGTCATTAACAGTAGACGTAACAGCGATGGTTGCCACGACGTTTTTTCATAGTTCAGTAGTTAAGTTGTTAACAAAAAAAAATGATGGTTATTTTGCCACTAATAATAAAGGATGATGTTTAGTTTGTCATTTTTCCTTAAATGTAAAAAGAGTGAAAAGAATGAAGTTCATTTAGTGAAAGTTTTAATGGAATTTACTCAAATATATATATATTACTTACTACAATTAATTATTATTATTATTATTATTAACTCCTGAATTATTGAGTTAGTGACAACTAAACTTTAAAATAACTTCGTAAACAACTGAAATTTTAAAATATAATAAATGAAAAAAGCAAACCTCGTTGTCGAGTTTTCCATTAATTTAAAAAAAATTTCACAGCGAATAGATCATCTTTCCACAATGGACTCGCTTTCCACAATAGAAACATGTCTTCCGCTGTAGAAAGTAAGTTCTATTACAATTACTTGTTCTTCTCAGTAGAAGACAAGTATCCTCTGTGGAAAAAATATTTTTTGCAACGGATACTTACTTTCCGCTGTGAAATTTTAGTTTCGTCATTAGAAACGTATCTTCTATTCCCATATCAGTCAATGTATCGAAATATATTCTTTTAGATACAATAATTGAACGATTTTTAATATCGGCTTCGTACCTATAATTCGCTGACTCAGTTATGAAGACCAGTGAGTAAAAACAATTTGATATAAGTTGAAAACAAACCAATTGAGATACTGGTCGTACTTGAGATTAAACTTGAGGTTATGTTTTAGGTTGGATTCGTGCTTCACCTGCGAGTTGTGATGAGAAATCTAAGATTTCGCAGTGGAAGCAAGTATCCGCAGCGGATACTTGGTAGATTTTTTAAAAAATTTTCAATTTTTAACGAATATCATAATAGGGAGGTTTGCATTCTTCATTTTCTATAGTTCAAGATTTTAATTGTTCTCAAAATTACTCTAAAGTTTGGCTTGTCGCTGACTGAATAATTTAGGAGTGATTTTATTAATTTTCCTTATTATTATTTTTAGTTATTTCAATCAGTATAGTTTGATTTGAATAATGATTGTAAGTTTTGTCTGGTTACTTTATCCTCGGATCAAATCGAATCAAAGCTGAACCATTACCTTAAGGATAATTAATTATATTTATTTTTTATTTCTTCATTATTCCTTTTATTTCTATAGTTTCTAAAAATAGGAGATGTCATTCTATTTTAAATTTGGGCTTTTTATTTATATTTATTTTGATCTTGATCTCATATCAAATAAAATAAAACTTTAAATTATACTATTAATCTTATCTAATGATTAGAATAAATGAGTGACCTTTTAAAAAACATTTATTTTCCAGCTATATACTGTATAAATATTATTTTATTAAAAAAATGAAAATTTCCAAAGCCTTTTTCTGGGATGCTTTAATTTTGTGAAGGAGAGTCCCTTATTTGGAGGCTTTTTAACTTTTGAGGTTCTTACACAATGAGAGTGCTTTCCGATATTTTTATTGATTTTTTTTACTAATTTTTTCTTGAAATTTTTAGAATATAGTGTTATTTGAATTCTAGTTGAGACGGCTCGGGCTGTATTTAATATTAGAATTTTTTATTTATTCTATGTATTGATGCTTGAGTCGTAAAACTTATTATACTTTAATTTTCTAATAGTGAATTTTCTGTTCTGCTCGTGAATTTTTTTCGAAAGAATTTTCTACGTAAATCTTGGTGTCTCTGTTTCTGTAAAAAAAAAAAATTGATTTTGTGTTCGATTCTCAACATAAATATTATTACTTTGTAATTAAAAAAAAAAATTAAGGGTTGTTCATGGTCTATTTTCAAAAAGAAGTTTGCATTAAAAATATTTACAAAAACTTATGTACGCATTTAAAAAAATTAGTTTTAGTTTATTGACTATTTGATCAAGTAAAGATCATCTTCAATAAAATCAGTTCTTATTATTGCCCACAACTCTTAGCTTTAAATAATGTTTAATTTTTTCAAATAAAAAAAAAAACAGAGAAAGATTTTATAAACAATGTTATGATGTTTTTTTAACCTTTTTGATGCGAAAAATCAAATCCACGTATCTTTTTAAAAAAGTGTTTTTTAAAGTTATTTTCTAAAGTAAAAAAAAATTATTGAAAGTTTCTTTTTCTTTTTCTTATTTTTTTTCCAAGAACAGATCTTAAAAATATTACTAAATCCCCAGCCTATTCTTAAATTACTGGTTTATCTAATTTTACATATATACATATATAACAGATCTTTATCGTTGTCAAAACAAGAATGATTGAAGTAATAATTTTGTGTCCCACTCCATGAAATAAAATAAAGTAATTTATTATATTTTTTACCTCAAATTTTCTTATATTTTTGTTGGCCACATGACGACATGTCAAGCTTCCATCTCTTTCAGGGCTTCCTAAACGAGAAATAATGTAACATCTACGGTAGAGGCATTTATGGTCTGATTTGATTTGGTTTGGTTTTGAAGTGGAACAGAATTGAGCAGGTTGGTTTTGGTTTTGAATTTTCAAAACCGAAATTGGTTGGTTTTGGTTTTGGTTTTGGATTTTCAAAATCGAAACCAGTTGTATGGGGACTGGTATCGAACTGGAACCGGACTAGAATTTCAGTTTCGGTTCCGGTTTTCCCTTATTTAATTTTATTTATTTTATAATAAAATTTTATAAAAATTAAAAACGAAAAAACAAAATAAAGAGCAAAAAATTAAAAAAACCCTATTCCAAAAAATAAAGAATCAATGGACCAAAACTTTCACACAGGTCTCGTCGTCCTGAGAGTCGAGATTCGGAACCAAAGACGTTTGCCATTCACCGTTCACCATTCGTTGTTCGCTGTTTGCCGTTCAGAAACCGAAGCTCTGTCGACGCAAATCAACCGACCTTTTCAACAAAGACCAACCGACCTCTGTCGACACAGACCAACCAACCTCTCTCGACGCAGACGAAAAAACAATGCAAAACCTAAACTAACGCAATGAAAATTCACTGAAACAAACTTCAACAACCATGAATACTTCATATTTACCAACAACATGAAAAGAAACTTCAGATTTACCCCAAAAACATGAAAAGAAAACTTCAGATTTTCCGCAAGATATAGCATAGACTTCAGAAGAGTTCATATTTTCCCCAAAAACTTCCGATTTTCCGTAGTCTGCACTGGAGCCGGAGCTGGAGGTTTGAGAACTGTGACTACTGGTGGTCGACACTCGACATGGCTGACGGACCGAAGACGAGGACGAAGACAAACAGGAACTGAACCGAAGATGACAACGAAGACGAACAGACAGTAGTTGACGGACGAGAACTCGGAACAGACGAACACGAACCACAGACGAACTAGCGATTTCAGGATCGGGATCGGGATTGTCGACCTCAGGAGAGTTGCAGCAAGAGTCTCCAACTGGAAAGGAAAGGAAGAACTATGAAGGCAGAACCGCAAAAGCCCTAATTTCACTTGGATGGTTTGGAAACGGTTCTTCTGTTCTGAGAAGCAGGAACCAAAAATCGGACCAAAAAATTTCAATTCTGCATAAACTGAACCAAAAACTGGACCGAGTATGGGCAAAACCGAACTGAATTGTCCCGAAACCGCCGGTTCTAGTTCGGTTCTTCGGTTCTGGTTCGGGTTCGGTTTGCACACCCCTAATCTCCGGGTGCTTTTAATGTAATATTATCTACTTTATATTGAGGTTTGCATAATTTTATTTTTAGAATTAATTCAAAATGTATTGTACTAGGTAAGAAAAAAAAACTCACTAATCATGCATTTTCTACTCTTCCAAGTAATGTGGGATTGTGCACCCTTATTGATATGGGTCGAACACACACATGAGCCTTTTCTGACTTTCATAGGGTGGACTGCCATAATTAAGTATTTTTTTATCGTGAATATCAAAATAAGATAACTCACCACTCCATAACAAAATAATTAGAATTAAAATCTATCAACTGGAAATTGCATTATCGGAATGTGTGTGTCAGGAGGGAGATGTCTCCTATTAACTCTTTGTATGACAAACGTAAAAATAAAATAAATGAGTAAGAATCATGTAGTGGTTATTTTGGGGTATTTTGGTAAACTAATTATTGCATAAAGAATAAAGAGAGAGGGACGTTGAGGAGAGCAATTAGGAAAAACTATATTCAGGAAGTTGGTGCTTTGGGAGGGATTGCAGACCCTTTATTCTGCTGTTGTTGTATCAAACTTGAAGATTTTCTCTAATTTTAGTGTGAAAACTGTTTGTTGTGTTTTGTGATTGTGAAAAACAAGGAAGAAACTAATAGCAAACTCCTCAAATTGGTATCAGTGCTACGTTCCAGTTTTGATGTGGCTGACGAATAGGGGGGGCGTGGTTTGTCATGGTTCACCATGACAGATCCCACATGGGAATTGGGGGTGGGTGTGAACTGTCTTATAAGTGGGTATCCACCATTACCTGTAAAACGTGTTTTGGGTCAGGGAAATGGGGTCCTGACCCGAAAACAAACCAGTGAGGACTAATGGGGCCCAAAGTGGATAATATCTTGCGACGAGGTAGTGCCCACTTGTAATATGGTATTAGAGCATACCATCCATGTCTAATCAAAAGGGTGAAGGTCCTTTGCAGACAATGGATGAACAAGCGGGGATGAGGAAATGTAGTCTGTCCGTGAAGAACTTGGTAGTTTGAAGAAGAGTGTTGCGACCATTCTTGGCAGATTGGAGGATTTATCTATACGCCGTAATGAAAATCCAATTGGGTCATCCCTGAGACGTCGAATGATGGACTACTCATGTGAGGTAGAATGTTCTAATGCAGCATTTCTAGGTAACACCGAACCAGATTGGAGGAAAATGCCGGAAAGGGGTACTAGGATGGAGGTACATACCCGTAGATTGAAAATGACAATTTTTGACAGAGGCCACCCTGATGAATGGGTCTATCGCATGGAACACTTCTTTACTTTTAATTGCATGACTGAAGCAGAAAGGTTGGAGGTCGTGGTTGTATGCTTGGAGGGCGAAACACTCGCCTAGTTCTAGTGGGAAGACCGCTGATGTCCCTTCCGTTCGTGGTCAGATTTCAAACTCCAGCTACTTGAGCTATTTTCGCTTGACTCTATAAGGTTCATTGGAGGAACGCTTCTTGGCTTTGCACCAAGACGCTTCGGTGCGAGATTACAGGAAGAACTTTGAGAAGCTCGCTTCTTCCCTCTTTGATGTTCCAGAATCGATCTTGGAAGCACAGTTCATCAATGGTTTGAGTGAAGAAATTCGGGCTGAGCTTTTCCTGCTCAAACCTTTAGGTTTCGGCAGTATCATGTTAATAGCCCAGAGAGTTGAGGATAAAATGTGTTTGTTAAGTTCGTTAAGGCGTTCGTCGCAAAACCCCGGTTTTCTTATAGCCCATTAAGCAATGACACTAGAGTGGTAAATAATATCGGTTGGATTGAACTTCCGACAAGTAAACCAATTCTTCCCAAGTTTGAAAAACCCTTTAAACGGCTAACTGATGCTGAATTACAAGATCGGAGGGCAAAAGGATTGTGTTTCCGTTGTGATGAAAAATTCAGTATGGGGCATCGATGTAAAGCGAATGAATTACATATTTTAATTTGTCAAGATGATGAGGAAGTTGATGATTTCATTGATGAACAAAACAAAGAAGAAGAGGATCATTCAACCGTGAAGTTGTCGGCCAATTCTGTAGTGGGATTCACGTCTCCACGAACCATGAAAATGAAAGGTGACATATGCGGCCGTGAAGTAATTATTTTAATAGATAGTGGCGCCACACATGATTTTGTGAATTCAGATTTAGTCTCCAAATTTGGCATTGCAACTAATAAAATTAAAAGATAAGGAGTCATGACGGGTACTGGATTTACTGTTAAAGGTGATGAAGGATGTCTAAACTTGTTATCGGTATAAGGATGTAGACAGTTGGTGATTTCTTGCCATTGGAGTTAAGTAGTTCCGATGTGATATTGAAAATACAATGGTTGACAACTTTGGGGGGCATTCAAACTAACTGGAAACAACTTAGTATAAAATTTGAATTTGGGGCACAAAAAATGGTGTTGCTTGGTGATCCGACTTTATGTAAAACACAAGTTTCTTTTAAGGCACTAATTAAGACACTTAAATATGACAGAATGGGTTTGCTAATTGAACTACAACGCATGTCGATTATCATGTGGGGGACGGTTTGGAACTCCAAAATAATCTCAAGCAGTTTGCAATGGTGTTCGCCTTACCGACTGACCTACCTCTCCAACAAGCCAAAGATCATGTCATTATACTACAAGAGGGGATGAATCTAGTCAATGTTCGACCTTATCGATATCCTCAAATACAAAAGAATGAAATTGAAGAATTAGTGGGCGAGATGTTATAGGCTGGAATCATTCAGCTTAGTGATAGTCCTTTTTCGAGTTTAGTATTACTAGTTAAGAAGAAAGATGGTAGCTGGCGATTTTGTGTAGATTATCGAGCTTTGAATAATGTCATAGTTTCTAATGAATTTCTGATTCCAATCATCTATGAACTTCTTGACGAGTTACATGGATCTCAGGTTTTTTCTAAACTAGATCTCAAATCTGGATATGATCAAATTCGATTCTGATAAGAAGATATTCACAAAATGACTTTTAGAACACATGAGGGGTATTATGAATTTTTAGTGACGTCATTTAGCCTTACCAATGCACTGTCTACTTTTTATGCTCTTATGAATGATGTCTTCAAAAAGTATCTCCGTAAGTTTGTGCTTGTTATATTGGTATATGGTATCACAATGGAAGAACATCTGACTCATTCACAACAAGTTTTGGAGGTCCTCCGAGAACACCAATTATATGCAATCAATCCAAATGTTTCTTTGTTCAGGAAAAGCTCGAATATTTGGGTCATGTTATTTGTAGTGCAGGAGTTTCTATTGATCAAACCAAATTTGAAGTCATGATTAAGTGGCTAGTACCTGGCAATGTGAAAGAGCTTAGAAGGTTTTTGGGACTTACAGGATATTATCGCAAATTTGTGGAGTATTATGGTCAGATTGTCAAGCCCTTAACGGATTTATTAAAGAAAGATAAATTTCTATGGTCATTGTCGGTTGAAACTGCATTTCGAAAACTCTAACAAGCAATGACCATGGTACCTGTATTAGCACTTTCAGATTTTACAAAGTCTTTCGTTATTGAAACTGATTCATCTGGACATGGATTGGGGGCTGTATTAATGCAAGAACATCGGCTCATTGTTTTCTATAGCCATGTTTTATCTCCTCGGGTCTAACAAAAATCTATCTATGAACGGAAACTTGTGGTAAAAAAATGGCGACTTTATATTTTGGGAAAACAATTTGTGATTCGTGCGAATCAATAGAGTCTTATTTTTTTTGTTGGAACAACGAGTTATTAATCTGGAGCATCAAAAATGAGTCATTAAACTCCTTGGATATGATTTTGAAATCCAATATCGACTAGGACTAGAAAATAAAGCTGCTGATGCACTATCATGCCGTCTTGATGTGACTTTCATGGGTATTACAACATCTATGGTTTCTCTTCCTTGGGAACAGATTGATGACAAAATTGATAAAAGTCTCCATATGTGTGCTATTAAGGCAAAAGTCCTCCACAAGTTGGATCATCACAATGGTTATCATCTTATTGATAATCATTTATTTTACAACAACCATGTGGTGCTTGTGAAATGTTTGCTTTTAATTCTCTTTTTGTTACAAGAATTTCATGGTGGTTCGGTAGGCGGACATGCAGGAATAGCTAAACCTTTTCAATGTTTATCTGCTGAATTCTTTTGGTTGGGTATGCATAGAGATGTTCATGATTTTGTTTCATCTTGCCAAACTTGTCAGTAAACGAAATATTTAGCAATGTCTCCGGCATGTCTTTTGCAATCTCTTCCAATACTGAATCAAGTGTGGGAAGATATTTCAATAAACTTTATTGAAGGGTTACCTCGTTCTGAAGGCTATAATACCATTTTTGTAGTTGTAGATTGACTTAGCAAATACGCACATTTTTTTTTATCTCTACGCCATCCATTTACAGCAACAACAGTAGCCAGCTTATTTGTTACAACATTTATACGTCTCCATGGAATTCCTTCTTCCATTGTTTCAGATCAGGATAAGATTTTTATGAGTCATTTTTTGAGAGAACTCTTTAAAGCACAAGCTACATCCTTGAAACACATTACAACTTATCACCTCAATTCGATGGACAAACAGAAGTCGTCAATCGATGTTTAGAAACTTATCTTCACTGCTTTGTGCATACTCAACCTAAACTCTTGTGTCGTTGGTTGCCTTGGGTCAGAATACTGGTATAACACTTCATTTCATACGGATGCGCAAACTACACCTTTCCAAATTGTATATAGTCGACCACCCTCTCCATTGGTACGTTATGTAATGAATTCTACACATGTGGCTTCTGTCGAATCACTATTAGCGAAGCGTGATGAGATTCTTGATGAATTGAAGTTACATTTGCATAAAGCGCAGGTTATAATAATGAAAGCTTTAGCTGACTCTAAACGAAAGGATATTCATTTTGACATTGGTGATTTAATTTATTTAAAATTACAACATTATCGCCATAAGTTTTTGGCTAAGAGACGAAATGAAAAATTACATCCTCGTTTCTATGGACCTTACCCTGTTGAGGCCAAGATTAGTCAGGTAGCTTATTGGCTTACTCTTCCTGCTACTACAACTATTCATCCTGTCTTTCATGTGTCTTAGCTTAAAAAAGCCATTAGAGTCACCATTGCCTCTATTGATATTCTATCCCAATTATTATGTGATTTGGAGCTTTTGGTTAAACCATTCAGTGTACTTGATATGCGTCAAACAACAATAGGGATAAGGAGTTTTTAGAAGTTTTAATTGCTTGGAAAGACTTGCAGATGCTACATGAGAACCTTTTATTACTATTCAACAACAATTTTCTGCTTTTCACCTTAAGGACAAGGTACTTGATTGGGCGGGAGGTAATGTTAGGAGGGAGATGCCTCCTATTAACTCTTTGTATGACGGTCATAAAAATAAAACAAATGACTAAGAATTATGTAGTAATTATTTAAAAGTATTTTAGTAAACTAATTATTGCTTAAAGAATAAAAGGAGAGGGACATTTAGGAAAAACCATATTCTAGAAGTTGGTGTGTTGGAAAGAATTGCAGACCCTTTGTATCAAACTTGGCGATTTTCTCTAATTTTAGTGTGAGAACTGTTTGTTGTGTTATGTGATTGTGAAGAACAAGGAAGAAATTGACAGCAAACTCATCAGTGTATTATTCATATAAGGGATCTTTCAAAGGAGAAGATGGGTCGAACCATTATTTTTAAATAATGGTATATACCTCAAACAAAAACATTACCTAATCCTAAATCAGAAAGACTCAAAACTCCTTCTTCTGTTCCATCCTAAAATAAATAGTTCAAAAAAAACCATCAGCAGAGCTTTTAAAACTCCAAGAAGAGGAGACTTTTTAGCCTATTGTTTGTATTGCTCATCTTGTTGGGCAACGAAGTAAACTCCAATAGATACCAGAAAAATGAGCATTGCCAAGATTGCTTGCTTCAAGTTCAAAGCTCCTGCATCAATTCTCCTCACTGTCTCGGATTCTGACTCACAATCCGCTGTCTCATCATCCGTATCCGAGAGAGATACCGTTTTCCGAGTTTTTTCGCTCTGAAAAAAGACAATACCCATTTTTGTTTAGAAGGAGAAATAAAAAAAAGTCAGTATTTTTCCCAGAATTGAACATCAAAAAGAGCAAAATAGCAATAAAAAGTTCAAAGATTAGATATGAACTCCAACAATTTTCAGTAAAACATTAAACTCCTACCTCAGAGTTTGTAGGAGACGGCTCTTTTTCTCTCTCTCCACCATTTTCACGAGGTGCTGAAGCTAAATCAGGCTTAGAAAACATAAATTCTTTACTTTTTAATCCGATATTTTTTCCCATCATCATGGGCGGATGACTGTCGTTGAGCTGTAACTTCACAAGCAAAAGTTTGTTCTCCATCGCTAATGAAGAAATCTGTACAGACAACAGATATAAACAATTTGATAGCAAAAATATGGGCAGAAAGTTAATCATTTGATTGTTCTAAACCTGCTTCTGAAGCCGTTTTCTCTCAATGGCAAGTCTCACAACCAAATCTGTAATTATCTTCGTCTGAAAACCAATGTCTTTTGCCGTAGCCCTTTTGGTTTCCTCAGCTTCTTGCAGTGATGCCTCCAAGCAGTTCAATCTGCCTCGCAAAAAGCTGATTTCTTCATTCAGTTCCTCATGAGCTTCAGATATGACGATGCATTTCTCCTCTGCAGCGTCGGCCCGAATTTCCTCTTTCGAAACCTTGAGCTTTAGATCTCTAATCAAGTTTTCCATATCTGTAATTGTAGAATTCAACAATACCTGTTTTTCTTGACTTGCCTCAGAAGATGCCACTGCTAGTTGTAGCTGAATATTGAATTCCCTCAGCTCGTTCTCAAGTAAATTGACCTTCTCGGTAGCTCTTTCGTCGTTTTTAAGACGACCCAATTCTTCGTTGAGTTTCATGTTAGTGTCTTCTAACAATTTAGTCTTTGATTCTGCACTCTCAGCTTCACTTTCAGCTATTGATTTTTCTTTCTTTAGATTCATTACAACATCCAAACGGAGAGCAAGCTCTTTCTCAAGTGAACTAATCTTCTCATTTGAAGCAAAAACCTCGGATTTGACATTATCCAAATCATTTTCCTTCTCTTTCAATTTTTCTGTGGAATCTTCAAGCTTAGATCTTAACTCACTCTCTCTCTGAAGCGAACCTTTCAAATTGAACTGAAGAATCTGAAGGTGACCTAATAGCTCTTGTGAAACTCCTCCAAACACCTCAGATGCATTATCGGATTCGAAACATCTCTCCCAGACATCTTCTATTTCTTTCTCCACGGAATACAAATCTTGCTCTGAAGACCGCAGTCTTAGATTCAGCTCATCTACAATTTGTTTTGATTCACTCAGTTTATTTTCAAGATCCATCTCTCTCCCCATGGTCTTCTCGAGCATTCTGAGTATGTCTCGCTGTTGTTCAACAGTTTGCATCTTTATCTTCGCATTACTGTTAGCCACTTGACCATCGTCCAAAACTTTTGTGCCCTTGTCATTATTCCCTGTCAAATACAAAACTAAAAAATGAGCATCTAAATCTTTAAAATCTAAGAACAATCAAATTTATCACCCTAAATTAAATTACAATGGAGATGCTACAAGTTATGGACATCTTTCCAGACCAGTCTTCAAAAACCAGCAAAACAAGACCAAAAACGACAAATGGGAAGGAGATATGGTAGGGTCCCTCCAATGCCCAAGTTAGACCAGTCAATTTTCTTGCTCAAGACTGTACAAGAGCGAAGTTCCTTGGCCATGGGTGTGTTGAGCATCAAAATCCTTTACAAAATATTTATCGAAAATAGTAAATAAACTAAGAACATCAATCACCCAAAAGTCGAGCAACAATGCTCCATGAGTCTGGAAAACTGCCAAGAGCACGAGCCACTACTTCTAAATGCAAAATAATCTTCTGTAGAAATGTTTTGAATGATACTCCCTTCACTCCCTTTCTCCTCTTTATATAATTATCTCCCCTAATACTATTTTTTAAATTACCACTTAGTTTATTTCCCAACAAGGCGATTGTCAAAGAGATGCAGATACATCTCAGTTTGTAAGTTTTTTGGGACCTGGTTGGAAAAGTTCCCTCAATATGTATAACCTTAGTAATCATTCAATTTCGAAGGATAACAGAACAACTTCCAAAAATTTAGACTCGAGCAGGAAGGGACTTGACATCTTGCATTGATGATAGAAATAGAACTTACTATTTAGTATGCATTGATGATAGAATTAGAATTAACTATTTAGTATGCAAAATTCAGAAAAGTACACTGCGTGGATAAAACATTCTTAATCTTACAGTTTTCGTCATAAAAGCGAGACAAGGTTGTCTGAAATCTCACTGACTGCTCTCGAATTTCGGAGATCTGATCTTGTGATTGCTTCAAGTATTCTTCACAATTATGTAACTTATCCTGGATTTCTGAAAAATTTTCTCCAGAGTGTGTACTCGAAGATATCATTTCACTGACATTGTCAATCTCAGTTTGAATCACAATCATAAAGTCATCCATTTCATTCACCTCTGAATCTAAAATTCCAGAGAAGAGATCAAATTCCATTGCCCTCTCAGCAAAATCATCTGAAATATAATCTTTGTCAGAGGCAAATGATTCGTACTCGTTTTCCCTGGTAGCCACATGCATCATGAGATCATTTAAGTTAGGTAATTTCTCTAAACAGCAAGTGAGATTGAATTCTAGTCTTGTCAGAATTTCTCCAGGATTTACTGGTTCCTCAATGGCCTCTCCATTGGAGGAGAGTCTATCAAGTATGCCAAATCTATTAGAGTCTGCTTCCATGTCTCCAAAATCATCGCCCACTGAAAGGCCTGGTTCGCTAACAGCATTAAAATTCATTGCAATGGCCTATTCACTATCCCTCTGCCACTTTACCCTGGATTGCAAGTAGAGAGAGAGAGAGGGATTTAGTATGACAATATTTCGATGGTTGGATCTATGAACTTCAAATTATTGTTAGACTTCATATTTGCCCATAATTTAACTGAAAAGATCTTCAAGGAAACCCAAATTTGAAAGATTCAAACTATTTTTTAATATTCTAAACACAACCATCGATTAGAAGCTGCAAAAAAAATTAATAATAAAAAAAATGAATTTCATCTCCAATATCTCTTTCATCTCTATAACAAACATGAAGTTCTGAGAACTATGAAAGAGCCAGAACTATATGATGCATAAACTAATCAAAAGAAGCTCCTACATTCCTCAAATCTATAAAAAATGAAACGAGTTTAACTAAATTTCAGAAATTCTTTATATTGCCCACATTCTCGCAGCGAGCTTTCTATCATTATGGAGCATTTGAGCTTCACGATCCCAAATATCAAAATAAGTCCATACAAATTTCATCAAGAAGAGGAAAGGATACAAATTCCAAATGACCCACTTGACATTCGACCCGATAATTAAGGTTCAAGGAAATTCCAGAAACATTAGATGCACTCACCTTATTTTCAGTCACTTTCTCGAGAGAACTTAAGAAAGAAAATCCAAAAAGAGAAAACGAAAAAAGAAACAAGAGACGAAATGGAAGATGAGGAGTGTTAGGCAATACCTGGTAAGAAACTTGGCAGATATTTCAGGGTGGAAGATCGAAATGGGGAGAATGATGGCGGAGGAAGAAACAGGAAGTTTACAGCAATTTTCACAACATCGAGACTAACGTGGACTAATGAGGAGCATGTTACGTGGTGCTCCTGTCTAGTGTCCATGTCTACGGAAGAAAGTGAAAATATAAGTGGGCTTGGCCGGCTTGCTTCTTCCATCTGGGCTAGGAAATAAGGAACGAAACCCAGCAAACAAACTTTATTTTACAACAGCTTTCAGACTCGCCCGCTTGGCAAAGAAATCGCCGGCGACGATGAAGGTAGCGTTCAGAATGACGGCAGATGATGACCCAATACGGCCCTTCAAAAACATCTGCACCATATTAGAGCCCATGTCAGTTGATCCAACATCATCGGAGTCCGCTAATTTTTTGCAAAATTTAATGAGGAAAATAATTGAAAATTATGACCTAGAAATTCAAAAAAGGGAAATTTTTCGGGTTGAAATTGGTCTTCTGCAACAAATTCTAGCCTGTACCCACCTTTTCAACTTCCTAATTAGAATTTTCATTCTTGGGTCATTTTCCTGGAAAATGCCTCGAAAAGGGAAGAAAGCTTTCGCCGGAGATCTTTTTCTCCGTTCCCCGTTTACATTCACCAATTGCAGACAGTAATTTGTCATTCTCTCCATGATTTCCATTAAAGTTTCATTAATTTCTATAGGAACAATTACAGTACAATACAAAAGTTGTTTTGTTTGTCGTTTTTGGCATCCTGATTTTACATGGCCATAAACCAACGACCTCCATATTTGCTCACGTATTAATTTTCTTTGCCTCTCTTTTTGGACGCGTTCCTCTTATCTATCCCTGCGCTGCGTTTGATCAAGGAATCTTCGTCTGCCACCTTCAATATGAAGATTTAGTTTCTGGTTCGGAGGAAAATTTACGCTGAAAAATCCCCTGTCAGCTTCTCGTTTCAGGCGGATCAAAATTTGGAAGTGGATTTGGTCTGGATTGTCATCTTTGCTGAATTTGAAAAATAATCATATTTGTTAGGGGTTGGTTCTCTCTGAGCAATTATCATATCTTCTGCTCGTTTTTTAGTCGAAATTCTTCTTTTACAGTTTATTTAGCACCATCTACCGTACACCTGCTTCTTCTTTCTTATACAACATCTTGCAATTGCAACTGGGCTTTGGGATCTGCCGCTTTTCTTTCTTTCTTTTTTTCCTATTTCTTATCTGAAAGTTCTTACAATTGGTAACTATGCAGTTGATTGAGGTAGCTGCTTGAGGTCTTGTTCTTCAGCTTCTTTGAATACTTTTATTAGTGAGATTTTAGAATCTCTTAACCATGACTATCGGAAAACTTGACTCGAAGAAGGAGAAGAAGTCGCAAAAGGGCAAAGCCATTGTGAGTGAGAAGTCCCCTTTATTGCCAATAAGGAAAGAGGATGATGGTGGGTTTGATGAATTCAATGGAGCTTCATTCACCGGAGCTGTGTTCAACTTGTCGACCACCATTGTTGGTGCTGGGATAATGGCTTTACCTGCAACCATGAAAGTATTAGGCCTTTTTCTTGGAATTGGCATGATAATTTTTATGGCCTTCTTGACTGAAGCTTCAATTGAGTTAATACTTAGATTTAGCCGAGCCGGAAAATCAGTCTCCTATGGAGGCCTAATGGGTGATGCTTTCGGAAAATACGGAAAAATCTTGTTGCAGATATGTGTTTTAATCAACAACATCGGTGTACTCATTGTTTATATGATTATCATTGGTATGATTCAATTTGAAACATATCAATCTTCTTAAATTTCATTTTATGCTTATAACAATCAGAAAAGCTTGATTTTCCTGCTGTTTTTGAAGGTGATGTTCTTTCTGGAACTTCGTCGGGTGGAGTTCACCACACGGGTGTGCTTGAAGGATGGTTTGGAGAACAATGGTGGAACAGCCGTGGCTTTGTGCTTTTAGTCACCACACTTGGTATATTCGCTCCATTGGCATGCTTTAAGCGAATTGGTAAGTGCCATATTAGATCCACTTAGTTTTTATTAATTCACCTTCATATTGAATATATCATCAGTGAAAGGTGGAAAACTTGTATTTCTAACGAGAAATATTGTCAATTCTCTCTTAGAAACCGAAAAATCTTAGAAAAGAGAGTACAAAATCAACTGAAACTGTTTTATACCACTTATTTTCATCAAATCAAGATGAATCCCGCTAAATCGAGCCTTTTCAACCATATCTTGATGTAGAAATCTAAATGATAATGTTATTTCCAGACTCGTTGAGATTTACATCTGCCTTATCTGTCGCACTGGCCGTCGTTTTCCTTGTTATTACTGTGGGAATTTCTATGGTTAAGTTGTTCAGTGGAAGCATCTCGATCCCAAGATTGCTACCGGACGTCTGGGATTTGGCATCATTCTTAAAGTTATTCACTGTTGTCCCTGTTCTTGTCACTGCGTACATCTGCCATTACAATGGTCAGCAAGCTTTCCCTTTTTATTTTTGCATGAAAATGTCCTCTCAAATGTTTTAACTTTCCTGGAAAATGGTGTTTGACTTTGAAGATCAATTAAAACAATCTTTGAAACTAGTAGGGAGGATGAACTTAAGGAATTAATTCAGCCTTTATGACCTTATTTTTCTGCAGTCCACAGCATAAACAATGAACTGGAGGATTCTACCCAAATGAAGGCAGTTGTGAAAACTTCGATTGCTCTTTGCTCATCCGTCTACATAATGACAAGCTTTTTTGGGTTCCTCTTATTTAGCGATGGGACGCTTGACGACGTTCTTGCAAATTTCGACACTGATCTTGGCATTCCTTATGGCTCTGTGCTTAACGATGCTGTTCGTGTTAGCTATGCGGCCCACCTCATGCTTGTCTTCCCAATCATTTTCTACCCTTTAAGGCTCAATTTGGATGGCGTTGTTTTTCCATTTTCTAGGCCATTGGCGCAAGATAATTTGAGGTTTACTCTCATTTCAATGGGTCTTATTACAGCCATTTTCTTGGGAGCAAATTTCATTCCTAGCATTTGGGATGCCTTCCAATTCACCGGAGCAACAGCTGCTGTCTGCCTCGGTTTCATATTCCCTGCTTCGATCGCACTAAGGTTAGTCCTTGACTCTTTCATTGCCTTTCTTTATTGTAACGTTCCTAATCCGTCCAGCACAATATTATCCATTTTTGGTCGAAACCCAAATAGTTTTATTTTTAGAGGTAGCCCAAAACGCATTATATTAGATAAGAAGGAGAACTCTACTTATAAATTATGTGTTTTTCACTCTCCCAAATGATATAAGATTGTGCACTCTTATTTGTATGGGTCAGAGTCTCTTTAGAGTCATCTTTGCCTTCATAAGGCACTCTGTTACAATCTCTTCCCTTGGGAGTTTGTCGTTCTCGTTGACCGCACTACTAGTTGTGTTTGGTCTCTGATACCATTTGCAATGTCCTCAATCCTCCCAATGCAATGTTGTCTGCTTTTGATCAAAATCCACGTGATTTTTTTCTTGGAATGAGTCCAAAATGCGTTGTATTAGGTTTAAAGGAAAACTCTATTTACAAAGTATGCGTTTTTTTTCCTTCCAAATGATATAAGATTGCATAACCTCAATGGTATGGGTCGGACCCTCATTTAGGGTATGCTTGACGTGAACTTAGAAGTTAAGGAGGCATGTACTTACAAGTCATACATGTCATATCATTGGCTGTAAAATATCTGTATTATTTATTTGTTAGAGTAAATATTGGATATTAACAGTCATACAAGCTCAACGAGAAACCTTGCATTTTCCCAGTAGGTCTTTTAATTGATGATTGTTTAAAGCTGAAATGATTATTAATCCTGTGCTTGGTGATTTAGGGATCGTCATAACATAGCGACAAAGAAGGATAAAGTGGTGGGTATTTTCATGATCGTCCTTGCTGTATTCTCCAATCTCGTGGCAATCTACGGCGATGCTATGGATTTGTTCAAGAAGAAGGCGTTACCTAGCGAATGAATCGAATCGAGGAACTCCTTTGTAAGTAAATGTGCATTGCCCTGATACAAAATATGGGTTCGCCGAGGGGCTTCCATGCATGGCGATGAAAGACAAGTCTTTTGTTTAGTTTGAAAATTATTATATTCTTTAAAAACAACTGATATTATTATTAGTGGCTCCGCCATGATCGAATCCCACCCTGCTTGTACATCGTAACTACGTGTATTTGGGGTGCTATTCAACTTTCTGAATTTTTCTTTTTGAGTGTTTAGAATGTTCAATTCAACTGTATAAATTTTACTTCGTTTACTGGCTTAACCTCACATTTCTAGTGATTTTTCTACAAAACTTTGCTTCATATTAGATAGAGATCGAACGATAATCGGAAAAAAAAAAAAATATGATGTGAGACATCATATTTATTTGAAAAAAATTCTTTCAAGAAAAAATCACGGGCAGAATTCAAAATCCTGAATTCTGACAATTTCCATCTCGAAACGAATTCTGATGCAATGAACTAATTTTTAAAATTTTTAAATTTTTCTTTTGCACATCTTTAAAGAATATCTGTAACGAGTGTCTGCCTCCCAGTCTCAAAAAAATATATAGATCACCAATATAAAATTCTTCAAGGGTAAATTCAACAACTGTGTTCATCAGGTTCGATGATGACATCTTCAAATCTCACAAAGAGTGTTCCAAATTTATACGAGTATATCTCGACTATGGATCTGTCATATCAAAATTGTCTTTCAAAATCTTTTAAAATTTCACTATCGTTATTTTACCATAACGAAATATCGAATCTCAATTCAAAAGTGGAAGATCTACTTCAAAAATCTCATCATCCCCAAAAACATAATCTTTAAGAAAATATCTGATAAAAAAAATCACTAGCTTCAATAAAATATCCATCCAAAAAATTGAGCGGAAAATCATAGATATCACAAGATTCTAAAGATATACTCAAAATTTAGATATTTTTGCCATAACAAATCATCCCAAAATCAAATCTAATCTAATCGTCAGAATAATCGCAAATATTACAAAATTCAAACCTTATTTGAATTTCAACTAAAAACAATCTCCAAGATTGCCGCGATTCCAAATCTGACATAAATCATCAAATTTAATCTCCCAAAAATCTCAATAATTTTCAACAATTTTTATCTTTGGCAAAAATCCAATTTAGTAAGGGACACTCTTGCGGTAGCCCCAATCGAAATGGCTTGACAACGAGAATGGAGAACACCAATGTAGATGATTTATGGCGACTGACGATAAATAGAAAACCCTCCAATGACGAATCTGTTGCTCGGAGGCACAATTGCTCTGGAGAACTCCACAAAGAGAAAAATTAGAGCTTTCACGAGAAACAAGGCAATTGTTTTTTATGGCAACTAGAGGATAGAGAAGAGCAAATCTCATGATCAAGACGAATGGCAAGGGAAACAATTTTGCCCATTTTTTCTCCTTTTCTTTTTCTCAAAAATTGTAATTTTCTAAAAACTTACACACTTTGTTCGATGCAGAACAACCGGAGTGAATTTGTTTCAAAACATTTCGAAATACGAACTCTCGAAATCAAAGCTCTGATACCACTTGTTAGAGATCGAATGATAACTGAAAAAAGAAAATACGATGTGGTACACCAGATTTACGTGGAAAAACCCTTTCGAAAAAAAACCACGGTCAGAGAAATAAATCTACTATGAAGATAGAAATACAATTGTAAGTTTTGCGACTCTAGCTTACATCAATTTATAGAGAAAACAAAATCCTAAATGAGATTTACAATGTAGGCCCACTGACCCTACCTATTAGAATTCAGGTCACACCGAACTCTAACAATCTCATTTACTTACTGAAGTTGTTTTCAAATATTTAAGTTTGCTTGACTCATATTTTTAAATTGAAGCAGCAAATTTGGATAATTTGAAGTTTCTTCAGCTTATTTATGTTGTCTTAATTTTAGTGCTTAAATAAGTTTTCTTCAACGGGGGTTGATGTAACGTCTCTAGTCTTCTCAGTTTAATATTGTATGTTTTGTGTCGAAATCTGCACGATTTTGTTCTTGTAGTTAGTAAAAAATGAGTTGTACTAGGTAAAGAGGAGAACCCTACTTCTACTTATAAACTATATATTTTCCACTCTCCCAAGTGATGTAAGATTATGTACATTCATTGGTATAAATCAGACTTTCACTTGAGTTATTTTTGCCTTTACAGGGCGAATTGCCACAATCTCTTTCTTTTGAGGGCCCAAAGACCTTATCAACCACACTTCCAGTTAAGGTTTGCCTATGACACCATTTATAACGTCTACAGTTCTCTTAATACAATATTTTCCGCTTTGAGGTGAAGTCTATACGATTTTGTTTTTACTGTTAACTCAAAACGCATTGTACTAGGTAGAGATGAGAATCATATTAAGGTTGTTCATAAACCGGTTTGGTTCGGTTCGGTTTTGATATGGATCCGAACAGAACCGATCAGTTTTCAAAACTGGAACCGAGTTTTCAAGTAATTGGAATCGAACCAGAAATTCAATTCGAGTTCCGGTTCGGTTCCAGTTTTGCATCCCTCAACTTATAAGGAATGTCCCTTATAGGTTGAGGGACGCCCCTTATAGGTTGAGGGAGGTCATTTATAGGCTCGTCCCTTATAGGTTGAGGGAAGGAAAGGAATAAACCAATTCTGTTGAAAACAACAATCATCAACAACATAAACCAATTCTGTAGAAAAACAACTACACTTCAACACTTTTGTAGAAAACAAAATTTGTACAACACTTATGCAGAAATCAAAACTTGCCACATCAACAACTACACTTCGACAATATAAAAAAAAAACTAGACTTTAACAATTATGTAGACAAACAGTAGCTACATTATCAAAATCACAAACTAATTAACAAAAATCATCAACAATCATCAACCGTAACTTATCATCATTCTTGGGAGTTACCAACAAAACCGTAAGTTATCAACACAACCATAAGTTGGGAGCAGAGACTCACCGTTAGGAGTCGAGTGTCGACCGAGAGGCGAGATTGCGAGCAGGGCAGAAAGCACCAAGAGGCGACTGGTGTCTCGGTCTGGCGACGTGAGTCTTTCTCACTGAGCAAGGTGACACGACGTCCAGCAACAGAGGGTCCCAAGGGCGAGGGGTCCCGGGCGAAACTGAGGGAGATGTAGTCTACAGATTGCATATCACTAAACTACTAAAGGGCGAAGACTAAACTCTGAAGCGGGGAGAGTGGAGATTGACGAATGCTGAGTGACGAGTGCTGATTTGCGACTGATGGTTTAAGGGAAAAGGAATAATGCTTTGGACTCTGAAGAGTGGCGACTAGGGCAATGGAATTTGCGATAGATGGTTTAAGGGAAAACGAGAACTTCGGTTTGGTTCAGTTTTATCCGTTTGTAGAAAAACAAATCGACAACCGAACCAACATTCCCCGATTTTGCATAATATAAACCGAAATTCAGTTTCACACATTGTAAAATCGATTTGAACCTAACCAAAAGGATCGATTTCAGTTCGATTCGGTTCAGTTCGGTTCTGCACACTCATTTTCATTTTCTACTTCTAAGTGATATAGAATTATATATCTCTACTAATATAAGTCAAATTTTTACTTGAGTCATCTTTATCCTTACAAATTGAGCAATCAGGCAGAGCTTTTGGGGAAGATGAATTTGAAAGTGGCCGAAGAGTTCACAAGCTATGGAGACGTGGCTTCAGGGCAGCAGTTAAAGTGTAAAAGTGGAAGCTTTGAGATGTACATTCTGCAGATGGAGGTAATCGAACAGCTTTTACTGTAACACTTGAAATCAAAACAGACAATAATATGTTATTTGGTGTACATCAAAATGTTACAAAATTAATTTTTATTTTATATTATAACCGAATTTGAATCAAACTAGGACTACCCACACTAAACGGATCTAAGAAGCCCGTTGGTCCACCATACTTGGTCCCATCCGGCTCTAAAGAATAAGATCGTTATGCTCGCATCAACTTATCAACTTTTAAAGTAAATTGATTAGATCAATCTAAATTGAAACATTTAAGTTGCAAGCTTACTACTAACCACGCAGACTATGATGGAAAAGATGGCAGTTTGATATGTGCAATGCATGTGACAATGGTCCTACAAATTTATGGAATCAAAGCTGCCCCCCAACAGCAACAGTGAGAACTTGCACCTTTTCAAACCTCGAAAGATTGAAATCCGTACAGCTCGTGTACAAACTTTAGGACATGTGCAATAATTTAATACAATTTCATAGCCGACAAAAGGTCGAAACACAACAAATAAAATATAACAACAAATTGCTGTAAAGTTGCTATTAATATATATTCACTTCAATGTGAAACCTCTACTGCCTGCCTCTCCATTATTTTCATTTGAAAATGCACTAACCATATATTGCCAATCACGTTGGTTTTTTAAGGGGAACGGCAAAATTAGATGGACGTTTTGTTTGAAAGATTAGTTTACGGATAAACAGCCTTACTAAAACTCCAAGAAATACTGAAATAGACACTTTTTGTTTGGAATGACACATGAACCTCCATTTGGACGCACAAATGGCTCAAAAAAACACATCTAAAAGCATATCATTGAATTCTTCCAGGAAGTAAAAATTTAGATTTATTTTATATTTTATTTTTGGTGATCATTTTCATTTATATGAATCATAATCATAACATACTAAATCTTTCAAGTTCTCTTTTGGATGGGAAATCCGTCATTCTTGCACTTGCCCAACTCTAAACCTAAAAACTTATAAACTGTCACAATTAAGAGGCGGATGAAACAAAAATATCAGTTGAATCACCCGATCCTTGGGGAGAGGACCCGATCGCTCAGCCTAAAGATAGGAAGTGAGCAAATTTAAGCCCAATGGCTAAAAATCATTGGATTAGGATCCACAGAGTGATCAATGAGAATCAAAATAGTGTATAACAACAAAAGAAAAACATTGTGCATGAAACAAAAACAAACAATACCAAACAACAAACTGTTATGTACTAGAGATGAAATGATTGGAGACCTCCACTCATCCAAGGGGGAGTTGAAGCGCCTAACAGGGGAGCACAAGCAAACATTCCGCATAAAACCTATACATCAAACATAGGGGGGAAATATAGTCTAAAGAGTGAGTAATTAACTCAGTAGGGAACTTATACTAAATGCAATTTTTAAGAAAAACTGTTAGCTTTGCTTGTCAAAACCATAATCAAATAAAATGATGTCTCGAGTCCGTGCCATTGCCCGTACTCGTTACCATGACCCTACATGAGTTTAAAAATCATTTTTCAAAATATGTTTTATCATCAAAACAGGCTCTGCGAGCCACCGATGAGACAATCATCAAAACCTCGCCAAATACATAGCCAGCTATAATAAAATATGTCTCCATCATTTTTCATCAATCAAACGAGGATCCGTGAAAAGTGAGGGTCACATAAGGACCCCTCTGAACAAACACACAGAAAAGGCGGCAGTCGAAAGATGACAACACCTCATGAGCCCAGAGGAAGATACTTTGAGTACAATCCGAAGATCTAGCCCTTCACAGGGTTGCCGGCAAACCAGTCAGCGACGACACAACCCAATTTATACACGCCATGATCAAGTTTAGGGATTCAAAATCCAAGAGACGTGTCAACACCGCCCTATTACCCATTTTTACATAGCATGCAAACAAAATATCTTCATGCAGCAGCAGATATATTGGGGTATCATTGTGATACTTTGATACTGAGACGATCCAAAGTATCAAGAGGATTCCACCTCCCGTATCCGAATCATATCACACCATGAAAATCATGTACGTAATGTAAACGTGTAAAATTTATATACAAACGGAGTATACAAACTGATGTGCTATCGAACAGTCCTCGTCGTGTTTTTCATGTGTGACAAACCACAAAATACAGTTTGAAAACCATGATGCAATGTAATGCAACTAAATATAAAATTCTTACCTCGATGAAGAGAAGCTCAGCCGACTAGCCGCACGCAGCATCGGATGCACACACCAAAACTAGGGATATCGTCTGAACCTAAAACCAAACTGACGTCGAAACTCCGAACCAAAACTAGGAATACACAAAAGTCCTAGACCGGAATACAAAACAGACCATAAACTAGACATGGCCAATGAAGCCAAGTGAAGTTCACTAATCTGAACTCCACGAAACAAACAGTTAGGTCCACCAAAATGTAACAGTTGTCGACCAAACACAACAACAATTAACCAGAAAGACCTACCGATCGGCAAGACATGGTTATGGTAGATGAAATACAACCCGCCCAATAGAATCATTCAGTAGTCGAGGAGGCACAGTTATAGTCAACCAAACACGACTAATGTCAATTGGGGCCGCTCAATGTCAACAAGACATGATGAAGGTCAACCGAGACCACCCAACTGTCAACAAAACTCAACAACGGTTAACTGGGACCACCCAATGTCAATAAGACAAGGCGACAGTCAACCGAGATCTCACATCGGTCGATAGGACATGTCAACAACCATCCAAGACTCAACAACAAATAATCTCGAAGACCTACCAGTCAACGAGACACAAAACTCCTGACTCGAATGACTCAATAGTCGAGGAGACTTAACTGGAGTCAATCGAGTATGACCATATCAGATTACACTCAAAATCCACAAACTCGACTGAGCCTACAACTATGCAAAATTTTAGGAATTTCCTTCAACAAATGACAAGGAAATAGTGGAAGGATCCTACATCGGATCTAGGAACCCAACAAATGCGTAAATGACTCAAAAACACACAAAAAGACACTTTGCGGTCAACCAAAATACTGTAGCGGTTGATTGAGAATAGTAGAGACCAATCTATCCAATTTGTGGTCAACTAGGTTACTGTAACGGTCGACCAGGAACAGTAAACAACCACACTGTCCAAATTGCAGTCGACCACCATGGTTGACCTCAGTAGTTAAGGTCGACCTCTGCGAAGGCCAACAACCAAACGCGATCGACTGAGACGACTTTCCAGTGTAGTTTTCATGGTGGAAACACACCGTTTCCTCCATTTTTGACCTCCAAACAACCAATACTTGTGCATAAACTCTAAATCTACCAACATAGACCAAAACATTCCCGAAATCCAAAGCCAACAAAAATGAAACTTTCCAAACAGAAAAACAAAGCTTGAAAAAAACTTACATGCAAAGCGCCTTTACAAAAGATGGAGAACGAGACGACATGAACACGAACCAGGTAGAGAAATGACGAGATCCGCTGGACGATTTCTCCTCCCTTCTTCTCCTCTCTTCTCTCGCAGATGATCTTCCTCAGGAAGGGAGAAATTTTCCCTTAAGAATAAAAAGTAAAATAACAAAAAAAATTAATTAATTATTTAATAAATATAATATATCATCAATATTAAATAAATGAGAACTTATAGAATATAATCCCACAATTTCGAGCTGTAGGGGAATACGGAACATATCGATTGACCATCAACTGGACCTCTTAACACATGGCCGAAAACTAACAACACATGGCAATAACCTGGTCAATACAAAACAAATTGACTCCGTCAAAACAAAAAATTTACTAAACAAAAATATAAATTTCAAAATTTGCAAATTTTACATAAACTACTATAGTTTAGAGAAAAAAAAAAAGTTAATTTGACTTTATTCTTTTGTGTTAGTGATTGATTTTACTTTTAATGATATTATTTATTTTTAATTATATTTTAAAGTAAGAGTTATTAGGGTTTAGTGTATGATGAGTAACAGAGTTTATAATCGATCCATACCCAATCTTGAACAATATGCAAAAAAAAAAAGAAACATGGAGTTGGAGATCACAACCTCGTGTTCATAAGAGATGATACGCTTTAGCAATTCAATGAAATGCCACTTGCAAAGCTCTTAATTTGATGCTCCCCCCCTCTCTCATGGATTTCTCGAATAACGATGCCAGGGTTTTTTTCTTTTTTCAAATACTCAATTGAAAAAAAAGGGTTAAATTTTATCAAAATTAAACCAAATTTGATATCTGTTTTTGTGTATTGGAAATGTTTTCATCTACTTAAGAATGATGCTCTCATATGGGGTTTTCAACTAGAGAAGAATATTTTTCCAGTTCTCAAAGACGGGCGAGGCTCCGTGTTCCTCCTCCAAAATTCAAATATTTATTGATTAATTAGATTACCATATTTGATCATTTATTCAAACAATTAGATTAAATTAACGTTTGAAGACGAAGAGTACGTCAACATTGTTGTTCCGAATGTCACTCACTAGACAATCATTCCAAATAGTTTCAACCCTCATCAGCCATTCTCTTCTCACCCTAGTTATTCCTACTTACTGCCATTTCCATTTTATTTGGCATTAAAGTTATAAGGGAAAATGACAAACCAACCATCATACTTTGTGATCAATGATAAGTTAACCACTAAATTATTTTTTGTAACAATTTAACCACTGAACTATGAAAAATCGCCACTGCAAACATCGCCGTTAACTTTCTAAAAATCGCAGTGGAAAAGAACAAATACCCATGAAAAAAACGGAAAGAACTCATGATTTTAGAATAGATTTACAATGAAAAAGAGTTAATATCCATAGAGAATAGATTTAGAAGATTTTGGATTTTGTAAAAGAATAAATTTAGAAGATTTCGAGTTTTATAATTTAGAAGATTTTGTAAAAGAATGTTAATGTTTTAGTTTTCGGATGATTTAAAATTGTTTTACAGTCCATGGGAGAATCACAGTTTGTCCATGTTGTCTGTGTTTTTCTACAAACAAGACAATGATCAACGACGATCAGCGAATTAACGACTATTCGTGGCGGATTGGCCATGAACTGCGGTGGATTGACGACGATCCGCGGCGTCTTGCCCATGATCCGCGACGGATTGATAAGAAGAAAATTAATTTCTTTGACCTAGTACGATGGTGAATCTTTACAGACCAATAATTCTCTCTATTTTCAACGGTTTTGGACTCTTGAGGACTCATTTTTCATCGTCTTTTCGCGATGCACGGGTAGGAAATATTTGTTTTGTCAATCTGCCGCTACAGTAGGGAGAAACCGTCCTCTGAATGTGCGAAGCATCACGGTTTTAAATTGTGTAAGGGAAATTAGAGGAGTTAGAAGCATTTTTAGGGCAGGTAGTCAGCTCGTAGATCTCGAAAAGTTATGCAAAATAAAAAAAAACATTCGTCCAAATCGGTCGACTGAGCACAAAGTTATGGCATTCTGAAATTTTTATGTAAACAATATCATTTTTTTTCCTGCACGAATCTGCTCTGATGTGCACCGAATGACAAAACAGATTTCTCTTACCTTTGTGTTGAGAAAAGACGATGGAAAATAAGTTATCAAGCGTCTAAAACCATTGAAAATGAAGAGAATTATCGATATGCAAATATTTATCGTTTCTCTAGGTGAAAGAAAGAAATTTCCTTCTTATCAATCCACCGTGGTCGTGGACAAGCCGCCGTAGATCGTAGTCAAGCCACCGCGATTTGTTGTCGAAATGTTTAACGGTAAAGATAATAATAATATTATCAATAATTTTTTTCTATAGTTTAATAATTAATTTATTTACAAAAAATAGTTGAATGATTACTTCGTTTTCCAAAGTTATATCTCCTGTCTCCCCACTCTCTCTTTATATATACAAAATATAAAGAGAAATATTTATGGAAAGCTGATGTTCGCCACGTAATCCACCTCGTTGCATGGCCTGCACAATCGCCAAGGTTTCAGATCAGTTCAGTCCACGATATGTACTGCATTCAAACAATTCAAAATCGAAGACCATGGTTTTCTTCTTATTGTTTTTAGTTTCTTTCACAGTAACTTGTTTGTTTGTAGTCTCCCAAGGAAAAGATTTGACTACATACAATGGTGGGTTAAAAACCCTAGTTGACTGAACCCTCTCTTCTTCTCTTATAAAGGCCCGCCTGACCTCAACATTTCGATTCTTCCTCTCTTTTGACTACACCCAGATAATAAAAATGGCGGAATTGAGGCTTCTAGTCAAATCCTTATGTCTTCTCTTTATCATCTCTGCTCTGAGACACTCTCTTACAAGTACTCTTCAAGGTTAATATAGCTATTTTCTTTCACGGGCAAAAGTAGAAGTTAATCTCGTGTAATGTTATGTTTAGATGTAGCTTCTTTTTATGTTGTAGGTAAAGAAGTTAAGCCTTCAGGAACTGCAAAAACTGAAGTATCTTTCCTAAAGGTAGGATTTTAGCTTTTTACAGTTGTTCTTTCACTATCTGTAATCTGTGATTTACTTTTAACATGAGTTAGTAAACTGAAGTATCTTTCATCCAAAAATGGATTCTTTTAACAATATAGTTTGAATATTATTTGCAGGCGATTTCTCATGATACTGGGTTGAAGGGAAAAGGGATTGGAGGAAGGAAAATGATGATGGAAACGATGGATGAAATGGAATTTTCCAAGGCTTCAGGTGCAACCCATTCATATAGGTTTGAAGAAAAGGGGGAATTATGGGTAAACTTTAGAGAGGGAGAGATAGTGAGTCGCTTTGTAGCTTTTACTGCAGATTATGATGGCCCAAAACATCATACCCCTAAACATAACTAGTCAATAGATCAACAAAGAGTGTAAGAGTTGGATATATATATATATATATTCTTATTTAATGTACTCTTTTTTGAACAAATTGTATCTGCGTGTGGATATGGGGAGTGTTTGGTTGAGTGTAGATTCTTATGATACAATCAGATTTTTCATCGTTTTGATTGTGATGGAAGCAAGTTTAAGTTGGTAGGGTTGTGGAAGAAGAGGTGGTGCCATTTAGATATTTCTTGTTCTGAAAATGCAGGAGTTGAACATAATGGATCAAACAACTCTCTTGAAAGATCTTCAAATCAAGTAAATTACCAGGTTCTTTCTCTCTCTCTCCTCCTCTCCAACCTTCTGTCATGAGAAATATTCGACCAGATTTAGTTAAAACATGTATTGTTAACAAATAACAGCAAAAAATTCACAAAAAAAAAAAAAACATTAAAAGTGATGTATTAAGTTGTTGACATGATAAACCCCTAACCTGATTAAAGCTCTGTGTTTTGCTTGCACCAGGATCTGGAGGCTAATAATATGAATTCTGCATCCAAATTTGGAATTCATAATAAGAGAGAAATAGCTCATTTCACACCTACAAAAGCAAACCACGTTTCTTACAATTCCAAACCAGCAAAACCGATCAAAACCAGCTTCAAGATCTCATCAATGGCGGACGAAAACGAATCAACACGACAAGAAACTCATAAGGGTGTTGCTCGGAAAATTGAAAGACAGAGACTTGCAGATCCACCAGAGGAGATAGAAAACTTGATGGTGAAGGATTATGATAAGGACATGGATCGTCACCCGCCACCGATCAATAATCACGAGCCGCTGGATTAAGAGAGTGAACAAGCTTTCAGGCTCAGGCACACCATTTTGCACCAGAAGAATCGGAAAGTGAAGCTTAAATATTACATACAAAATAATGATGTTATGGCCTTCTCTATTCTCTCACTTTTCTTGCTTCTGATATCGGATGTAGTTTTAAAGGAAAAAGAAACACAAGTACAAACCAGAAACCAGAAACCAGAAACCAGAAATTACTTGTATAGTAAGTTTTTGTTTTCAGAGTAATTAATGTGCCAGCATGTCACGTTACTAAATAAATAAATAAATTATTAAGCATATTATTATTATATCTTATTGTCACAACATTAAATCTCTCATTTATATCAATCTTATCAGAAATGTGATCTAGACGGGTGTATCATTAAAAATTTTAATAGAATTATTGCCAATCCCTTGCAACGTTTTTATTGTATCATGGCACAAAAACTCTTTTATAATTTATTTTTTTATTGTAAATTTTTTTCTCTATCTAGTAATTTTTTTTTGGGGAGAGTTTCATAAAAAATATTGGTGTTAGAGATTTTTAGATATCTTAACATTCTTAGGGTTTACCTTATGCCCATCAAATTTGTTTATTATACAAACTAATCTTATATTTTTTTTTCTATCGCTCTTATTAATTTGAAATATATATATGTTATTTTCATTAATTTGATATTAACTAATTCTATAATCATGAAAAAATAAAAAATACCTTTGTGATAACATAGTAAAGATAATGCTTTTGTGACATCACAATCGTAGAAATTAAGGGAATTAACAAAACAACATCTGAATTATGAGATTAGTAACAAGTCAATCATTAAACACTTTTCGCTAACAAACAAAATGCTGAACTATGAAAATTGAACATAAACAAACATTGTTGTCACGTTTTCCGTTAAAAAATTTCAATTTTATCCCACAACGGATAGGTTCGTTTTTCGTAGCGAAAAGTAAATCCTAATCCATGGAGCTCCAAGTCAATAATTCTGCTGCATAATGAATACGTTATGTAGTGGAATGAATACTTTCTTATGTGGAATTAATATTTCCCTCTGCAGAATGAATACTTTCCTATGTGGAATTAATACTTTTTTTACAGAATGAAAACTTTCCACCACAGAAAGTCTAAGTCTTTGTCTTCCATTGTCTTAGTATATAAATTCACATTAGCGCTCCAAATAGAGCGTGCTATTCTTATAGCAATTTTCTCAACGAACTCCAAACCCTAACCATACATTCATTGTCTCATCCAACTAATGGATTATACCAGGACAACCAAATTGACTCTCATGCGCAAAGTTGCTCCCTGTCAGTCTCAACCTCAACCAAAAACCAAATCAGCCTATGACCGTAGACGGAATGCAACTAAGTTCGTTTGCGCTCAATCTCAGAACAATGCACAACCCGAGATTGTATCACAACCTCAAACTGAAGCACAACCTCAAACTGAAGTACAATCTCAACATCAACCTCAAGTACGACTAATATCTTAATTGGTTTGTTTCCAACCTATAACTAGAGGTGGCTAACGAGCCGAGCCGAGCCGGCCGAGCCTGAAAAAGTCTGGCTCGTCGAGCCTGCCGAGCTTAACGAGTCGAGCCTAACGAGCCTAACGAGCCTGCCGAGCCCAACGAGTCGAGCCTAAAGAGCTGACCGAGCCTAACAAGCCTTAACGAGCCGAGCCTAACGAGCCAAATATACATAAATAATAATATCTTATATAAATATATTATAAATTATTTTCAATATTATACAATTTAAAACTATAATAAACATTTATTATTATAATGTCAAAATACTATAATTAATAATTTAATTGAATAAATATTTTTATTGAATTGAATAAATATTTTTATTACAATTTCAAAATAAAAATGAAAATTACAATTTCAAATTTAAAGTACAATTTCAAAGCACAACTTACAAGATAAAGAAAATATATGAAAATGAAAATTACAATTTCAAATTTAAATAAAAATTTAGTCTTCGACATCTAAATTTTGAATTCTTCAACTATGTCATCTTCTAGTTGTTGATCTCTCGTCACAGCGTCGTTCCAATCCTTCATGCAAATGAGTGCCTCAACGATTTCTGGTGCAAGTCTTCCTCGTTTATCATCGTACACACGTCCACCTGCACTAAAAGCAGACTCCGATGCTACTGTAGAGACCGGAGGTCTTAGTAGATCACGTGTCATTCTAGAAAGAATAGGAAATGAAATAGAGTTGACTCTCCACCAAGCCAAAATATCAAAATCCTCAGGGCGAGAAATGTTATGGTAGGTGTTAAGATAAATATCGAGTTCATTTCTTTGTGAATTATAAGAATGAACATTGCTATCTATTTGCTTAAATATATCATACATAAAATCTTGTGGATCTCCACCACAAGCACCACTACTAGAACTAGCATGGATATCATATGAAGGAATTGAACGATTATTAGAATATTTAAATTCATAAGAAAAAAATAAATTATCAATTTCATTTTTTAATTGAGCACCATTAATTGAAGAAGAAATACCTAAATTAGAAGAAATTCTATCAAGCATTATACACACTCCATTTAATTTAAATCTAGGATGCATTATGCATGCAAAACAAAAAATATGAGGTATGTTAAGCCAATATTTTTTAAATTTTCTTTCCATTTTTTCAATTAATGCACAAAATTCGTTTCTTTGTCTATATTTTTGAAAAGTACCCGTTAATTTTATAAAAATTGGGAGAACAAGATGAGTAGTGGAATAATAAATTCCCGAACATTCATTTGTAGCTTCAAAAAATGGTTTTAGAAAATCAAGAAATAAATTAGCAATATCGCAACTATTATGATTAAGAGTAATACATTTTTTTTTCCACTAATATAAGCACAAATAACTAACCAATATGACTTAGCATTTTCTAACATTAAATAAGTCAAATTCCACCTTGTATCTACATCGATTTTTAATTTTCTTGGTTTAAGTTGAGCAGCTTTACAAAATTCTTTATATTCTTGCTGTAGCGTATTAGATGAAGTAATATACGAAATTGCAGATCGAATAGATTCAATATGAAGCGAAATAAATGACATGCCATCTCGAACAACTAAATTTAAAATATGACAAACACATCCTATATGAAAAAGAGTATTATGAGCCGTATCTAATTGAAATAACTTTTTAAATTCACCAATTGCAACATCGTTAGCAGAAGCATTATCGAGCGTAATACTAAAAATTTTATCTCTACTAGCATATTCTTGCAAAATTCCAACAATATATCTATAAATGGTAACGCCACTATGTGGATATTCACAACTACGAAATCCTAATATTATTTTATTTAATTGCCAAGAGTCATCAATAAAATGAGAAGTTACGACAATATATCCTAAAACATTAGGTGCACTCCATAAATCAGAAGTAATACAAATAGACATAGACGGAGCACTTGAAAAAAATGCAATTAATTCATTTTTCATATTATTATATATTTTAATAATATCACTTCGCGTCGTACTTCTAGGGACTCGTCTAAAACTAGGATTAACATACTCTTTCATAAAATTTTCAAATAACTCGCTATCAAACATAGATAAAGGTGCCTCAGATTGTGATATATATTTTGCTACTCCTTCTCTCATTTTATTATGTGAATACATAAAATTGCCACTGCCACTAGAATTTATGAGTGTTTGTGTAGGGTCTCTCACTTGCTCGTGTAAGTGACATTTTGTATAATGCCTACCAAGTGTGCTAGTAGAACTACCGGATTCGTATGCATAATGTTTAATACAATATTTACATTGTGCACTACTTTCTATTTTTTCACCAATTTTAATATCTTTCATTTCAAAATGATTCAATACATCTGACGTTTTACTTCTTTTTTTTTTCTAGGTGACGATGTGGATGCATGTGCCGATGATTGATCAATTGAAATTGTGAGATTATCTTCCCTAATTTCCTCAATATCATCTTTAGTGTCAATAAAAGTGTTAAGCAAAAAATCACGAGGATCCATAATTAAAAAAATTGACTACTGCGAAACAATTAATAATAAAAATGATACCGCACACCAATTATGCAAATAGTATGTAATATTGTAATTGTTGTGACCACCTCATCCTCCACAAATACGACGAGTCCTACATAAATTGGGAAAAAAAAAATTTGTTAGTTAATAGTACACATTACACATTACATTAAAAAACATAAAAATGAATAAAATAAAATATACCTTTAAAATGGTGAGAAATATTGAGATATTGAGAAATTGAGAAATTGCTGAGAAATGTAAGAGATTGAGAGATTGGGAGGAAGACTTGGTGAAGAATTACAAATAATGGTAGTGGTATTTATAAAAAAAAATGGAGGGGCAATCGGGGTTACTGGATACTGGATAGGGCCATAACAGGCATGAAGGAAACGGTCTTCAGACCGTTGCGGCGTTGCTTCTCTGTGATCACACAGAGAAGCAAGCAACGCCCCCCAACTCGCCTCGCCAACGGGGGGAAGGGGCCAGGGGGAAGGCCAAAGGCAACGGTCACTGGACCGTTGCCATTCTTGCCAACACCACCAACGGTCTTCGGACCGTTGCAATTGCTTTACAACGGTCGGAAGACCGTTGCAAAGAGCAGAGCTCGACTCTCACAGTGAGTGAGAGTCGACGCTCCGGCTCTGCTCTCTCTGACTCTCACAGAGAGAGCCGACGCTCTCTGTGAGAGTCCCGACTCTAACAGAGAGTCGACGGCTCTCACAGAGAGAGTCGACGCTCCCTGTGACTCTCACAGAGAGAGCCGACGCTCTCTGTGAGAGTCCCAAGTCTCACTCTCCATCGCCATCGTCTTCGACTCTTCGCCATCACCATCGTCTTCGACTCTTCGGGAGACTCTGGGACTGGCCGAGGCCGACTGGGAGACGGGAGTCCCACTCCCAGACTGGGAGTCAGTTTGGGCTGGGACCGCCGGATCGCCAGGATCCTGGGGGGCGGGCTGGCCGGGCCAGCCCCCTAGGCTCTGCGAGCCAGCCCGCTGGCCTGGCTTGTGAGGCCGGGCTCAGAGGGCTCGCTAGCCAGGGGTTGCGGGCTCGGCTCGGCCTGCCTACCGGGCCCGGGCCTAGCCCGCTTGGTTACTGTAGCGGGTGGGCTGGCTAACAGATTGTTTCCACTCACCACTCTTCAAGACTACGACGGCGAATGATATGTACGAAGATAATATTAAACATTGTTCGCTTATTGTATCCAGAAGAGTATATTTCAATTCATTGTCTTATATGGGAATTGAAGAAATAGTTGAGAGTCTAGATTAGCGGGTTTGTGCAGATTTGGTGAAAGTTACTGTGAGTGGATTGTCAAACTATTTTATGCAAATTTGGAACTGTCCACCAAATCATTAGTGGTCTAAAGTTACATGTTTGAATGAGAGTTGAGGTTGACTCACAATGATATTAACCTGCTGCTTGAATGTTCGATGGAGAAACCAAGTAAGGAATATTACCACATATGTTAGGATCCAAATTTCATTAGACAAGGAGAACGTTTGACAATGTTTCGACAGTTTGCACCATGATCTCAAGATTGAAGCATTCAAGAAGCCAAAGTCTAATGACTTGAATGCTAAAGCCCGAATGGTCCATAACATCATGACGCTCACTATTCTACTATGGAATGGACATTGAGACCATGTTAGCTGCATGAATCTCTATATGCTGGAGAGGATGTTCAACTGAAAGAGGGTGAACATCGAGTATGTGATTTTAAATCACATGTACGACATCCTCAATAGCTCGGCAAAGAGTCTGCCATATAATTGGCTCATTTAGAGTATTGTTGATCATAATGGGGTACCAATCTCGAATGAGAAGTCGAGAATTCAAGAGAAGCTCGTCGATGTCTACAATAAATGGAAAGTGGGCCACATTGGAATCAACAATGTCAGAGGGGAATAGGTATGCAAGTCTCCATCCAAGACCACCTCGAAGACTTGATCCAAGGTTGCCTAACCTCTAGCCCCCTTCAGTGGGACAACCTCCATCATCGCCTCCGCATCCCATGGAGGATGATACTCTGTAGCCTATATCTCCACCCCTTCCTTAGTCATTTTAGTTTATGTCGATGGCTGAGGAGATAGTGGCCAACATGATCATCGGCTGGATGGAGAGCCGGTTGCAAAGAATGGAGGACCAAGTGGGGGAGTACTATCAATTAGTGTTGGACCAAATGCAAAGCATGGAGAACTAAGCAGGGGAGCACCATCAAATAGTGTTGGATTGAATGCAAAGAATGGAAGAGCACCATCAAATAGTGTTAGACCAAATGCAAAGAATAGAGGAGCACCAACAAAAGGTGGAGGACCGATTGTAAAGAATGGAGGTTTGTATGCAAAGAATCTCTGGCAATTGAACCCTTAGAATGCTTAAAAGTTTTTTGGTTTATATGCAATAATTATTTTTTTAGTTTATTTATATGCCATGTAATAACATGTCTCAAATGTGCAGCGCTCTTGCCATTGCTTGCCAACCTTCTCCTCCTGCTGTGCTTGCCAAGGTACAACAAATAGTGGCTCCCATTCATCCATTGACAGATGTGTCGGGTGGAATGCAACCTCCACTTAAAACTTTGCACGTTGTAAATCTTCGATTTGGTTATCTACGTTGCTGCAATTATTCATGATTTATTAGTCTGACAGTTTGAAAATATTCATTTTAGCTAGGTGGCCTGATAGATACTTTCTTCAGATTGGTTCGTACAAATACAAATAAAAACCTTGAGGCATGTGCTACTCTTGCAGGGGTTATGGTAAGCTATTTCATTTTTTGGTATTATGTGTTTTAGACTATATGTTTAGGATATTTTGCTTCTTGTTGTCATTTTCAGAAAGACGATGAGTACTATATCACTACTCTTATCATCCCAAAGCAAGAAGCGATAGAAAACACTGTGAGAATTACGTTATGTTAAATTAAGTAGTTCATAAGATTTTATTTTAGTACTCATCCTTGCGTTCTTTGTATGCAATGTAATACGTTGAACGAAGAAGAATGCTTTGGCGTTCTAATGGAAAGATCGCTTATCACGTTAGGGTGGATTCACGTAAGTAAACTCTTTGCTTTTGTCGTACTTCATGTTTGAGCAGTTCTAATGCATGGTTTACTTTTTAGACACACCCATAACAATGATGTTTTTTATTGTCCATTGACCTGCACACTCACTACCCATACTAAGCCTTGCTGCCAGAAGTAGTTGCAAACATATAAGTCTTAAGCTCTAAGGGTTGGATGTCCATTTTCAAATTTGTGTAAAACAGTTTAGGAACCCGATAATAATAAAATCCCTCCATCTTGCGCAATCGATCAATTATAATACCTTCAACATATCTTTTAGTCAAAAATCTGTGAACTCATGAAATTTTATTATCCTAGAGATAATAAGTGAACGACGCTTAATATCATTGTCGTACCTATTCTTGGACGACACAATCCTAAACTCCGATGAAAAGAATTTGGGTGCCGATGGATGGGAACAGAGCGAATCACCTTATGATGGATTTTGAGATTGGGAAGGAACGACTTTACGCTTCAAGGTCAATTTTTCAATCATTTTAAGGTTCAAATTGGAGGAAAGTTCAGGTTTTGAGAAATTTGTGACTTGAGAATAAAGAAATCGAGGAGAGAATCAATTTTAGAACTTCAAATCTCTAGAAAACGCTATGAGAAAGTTTAAATCAATAGGAGATATTGACTACAATTACTTTATGTATAATTCTGCTATAAAAAAAAAAACCTATCGATCATAGAAATATTTTAATTTATAATTATTCATAAAATTACTTTTAAATTTGTCCCTTATTCAACATAATCCTAGTTTGTTTTAGTAATTTTCTTTTATGAAATTATATGAAAGAAAACAATGCTTCATTTGCCTAAATGACCGAGTATCGTGAAGTAATTATTTTCGGATTTAAAAACGAAGCAAGTAAAACACTTAATCTTAATTTTGATTGGTACGTATTTTCCACGCTGAAAGGGAAGAGTAGATGAGTGCGTCAACAAAGCATACATTGATGGGTCTCTGATCTGTCCACACTGAATCCTCCCTCTGGGAGGGATCCTAGTGTGTGCTCTTCATAGTGAATGGGTCTTTCCTAATTTCTACCTACTTTCTCTCCACTACTCCGGGCTCTGGTTCTCCGTTTCTACAAGCTATGGTAAAGGGAAGAAAGAGGAAGTGTTTTTAGGGAGGGAGAGAGAGATTTGAGATGAAAGGGGAAGGAAAGATGGTGCTGAAGTCGAAAATGAAATGGGTTGGTCTGTTGGGGCTTGTTCTATCAGCTTTCTCACTCTGCATTCATTTTTTGCTGGCTAGATTTAGTGAAGAGGGCATTTCAGCGTACCAGTCCTCGATTACAATCTTCTCCTGGAGACCCATTTTTGAACATGCACACTTTACCCCAAATGTAATATGCCAAGCTCCCAACAAAGATCTCTCTCTTCTGCTTCTCTCTACATTTCTGAAGTTTAATGTTGTTAGAAATTCATTGGTTCTCGTCTCTTCTGTATCTGCTTTGACGCTGCTTTCTCATTTATTTTGCTCTAGTACAAGAGATTCTTGATCTTCTTGTAGAATGGTCTAGAAAGGTGTCGTTAAAACTTCATTCCGAATCGTTTCTTATCTAACTAAGAACAACGGGAGGAGCCCCAGATAAAATCATTGATTAAAGCTTAATTCTGTGTATGATGTTGATCTCGATCTGTTTCTGAAATTATTTTTGTTTTTTGTAGTGCTGGAAATATGTTCGTGCACCGTCATGTTTTTGGTGTCTTTTATCAATTTTGTTTGAGTCTGCATTAAATTACTCCCTCTTATTGATTTCCTTCAAATTGGTTGCACAGAGTCCATTATATAGAAGACTATGGGGGCCAGTTAGGCGGCTTGAATCTTTGCATCCCGATGCGAATCCAAGAGGTTACTATGCTGGTAAGGTCATTTGCAGCTTCTAAGTCAGTAGTTTACTACTATTTCTGTGCTTTATTTGAGCCTTTTTTCCCTTTTTGAGAATTCTGAGACATTTGGAAAGTCATATATTTGAATATGTGAAGACTGATTCTACATGATCTGATTGAAACATCCTCTGTTTGATATGTAATTAGGCTTATGAAGTTGAATAACTACTATCCCTTTTGTTTGTATCTTTTTGTCTGTGTAGTACTTAGCTTAGAATATTGAATAATTTAATTTCCTGATGGTTAATCCCGTTAGAGATAAATGCTTTAGTCTTCAAGAGGAATCCACTGACATGAAAATAAGCAATTTTTCGAAATGTGGACTTCATTCTAGTAATGGCTTCGTGTTTGATAAGTGAAAATATGCTCACTTAAAACATTTCGATCTGGTGTTGATGCTGTTTGCACCGACTATTCTCATTCTCCAAAAGTAGTTTCATTCAAAATATCCATGTTTTTCTGAAACACTCCACAGATCCCTCGTCACAAACAAATGGATTCATTTTTGTCAGAATACAAGGCGGATTCCATGAAATTAGGAACTCGGTAAAAGTGTTCTCTATTTTTTTGTCTTTTTTTGTTTAGGAACATATAAGAACGTGAGCTTAATCATCTTTTCCTTCTAGATATGTGACGTGGTAGTTGTCTCCCGGCTTCTCAATGCTACTTTAGTAGTTCCCGAGATCCAATCAACGACAAGCAGCAAAGGAATCAGGTTCTGATCGTTCATTATTTTCCTTTTTTAGCCATGACGTAATCTTGTAATTTGGCTGAATATAATCCATTTATTGTTTTTTTTTGTTTTGGGTAGCTCTGAGTTTAAGAGTTTTGCCTACCTCTATAACGAAGATCAGTTTGTTGCAACTCTAGCCAAAGACGTGAAGATTGTGAAAATGCTTCCTAGAAATCTTAAAGGAGCTCGAAGGAGGAAGGAGATTCCTATGTTTAGAGTCCCTTTCTCTGCATCTCCGCATTTTTATCTGTACCGAGTTCTCCCTGTGCTAAGGAAGCACTCAGTGGTAGAACTAGTTGTATCCGATGGTGGATGCTTACAAGTAACTGCTCCGGCTCCTAAGTTGATCGTTCTAATATGATTTGTTGTTTGCAAATATAATTGTGCTCTTTATTTTGGACTTTTTTTAATTAGGCTGTCCTTCCTCCCCATCTCGAAGAGTATCAAAGGCTAAGATGTAGAGTCGCTTTCCATGCTCTTCAGTTCCGGCAAGAAGTCCAGGATCTTGCCACCAGGATTCTTCATAGGTTATCTTAATATTATTATTTTTTGAAATTTGCTGTTCATTTTCGGTAACTGTTTATGAACCTAAGTTTTGATAATCGAACTAGGTTACGAGCTCCCGGACTACCCTATATAGCATATGATCCTGGAATGACTAGAGATGCTTTGGCGTATTATGGCTGTGCTGAACTTTTTCAGGTATCTACATTGGGCCTTGAGTACTTGGCTGGTTAGCGTCTTTTACTTCTTCTCATTATTTGAATTGATCATTATTATGCAAGGATGTACATATGGAACTTATTCAGCACAAAAGATTATGGATGAGAAAGCGTAGTTTTTTCAAGGGAAAACTCTCGGTGAATTCCGAGGAACAACGCCGAAATGGTTCTTGCCCGTTAATGCCAGAAGAGGTTTGGTTTGTAGTTAATTTTACACTGATTTAGTAATGGTGATTCTTTCAATTCGAATTTACTTAGACTTCTAAATCTGTAGGTCGGTATTCTTCTCCGTGCTTATGGGTATCCATGGGACTCTGTCATATACCTCTCCGGAGGAGAAGTTTTTGGTGGCCAAAGAATTTTGATTTCTCTTCACGCAATGTTTGAAAACGTGGTGGATAGAACTTCTCTCAGCATTCCATGGGAGCTTAGTAAGCTCTACGGTCGGGAGGTTAACACGATGACCAATTATCAGAGGACACCTATAGTTGAGAAAGAGATGAAGCACAGTGTGTGGAAGACTGCCGGCCCACGTCCTCGACCGCTTCCACCGCCTCCGGCCCGACCCAGGTATCCTCATAATGTAGAGGGTTGGTGGGGTTGGGTTGCCGAGAGTGATAATGAGCCTGAGAGTACGGTGATGGAGTTGAGGACCAATGCCCATAAATTACTATGGGAAGCAATTGATTATGTTATATGCGTCGAATCCGATGTTTTCATTTCTGGGTTTGATCGTGACGGAAAGGGACATGCAAACTTTGCCAGTTTAGTAATGGGTCATCGGCTCTATCAATCAGCCGCATTGAAAACATATCGGCCTAGTAGGTATGTCTCTCTCGATCAATTTTTACATGGTTTAGGTACATATTAATCCCCTTACGGATATACTGCAAGTTTTGGGGATTAAGACTCTTTTTTCCTTCTCGAGTTTATGAACATTTCTTGGTTAATTTTTCTATTGTGCTTCTGTCCATGCAGAAAAGAAGTGGCCAAACTTTTAGAAGAAACCAGAGATCATCTGTACAAGGTGAACCGCACCTGGGTAACATTGGTACGAAAACATTTGAAAAAGTCATTAGTTGAGGGACTGGTCGAATCATCAAAATTATCAAAAACTTTGTCATTTCTCTCTCATCCGATTCCCGAATGTTCTTGCTCGAGATATAATTCCTCGGACTTGTCGTTTCATGCATCGAGTCCAACTCAACCAGACACTCCGGCCGGGCTTGGGGTTGTACATAAATGTCCTTCTTGGATGGATAACGATACAGTGACAAGCTCAAAGGAGAAGGAAAGTGAGGAAGATGTTGTCGTAGATGATTCCACAGTGGGATTGTTTTTCAGGTCCAACGAAGCGGACCATGAAGATGGAGGTGGAGAATTAAACAGTAAGGAGGAAACTCCATTGGAGGATCCGGAAGATCTCGAGGGCGGCGATAGATGAGAAGATTATTACTACTTTTACATCGAATACTTGCCTCCGATGCAAAGTGGTGCTGATTTGTGTATAATGTACAGAGGAAAAACAGAGCTTTATTAGTGTTATGAGGGAGAAGAGTCCATTCTTTGCTTCTGATTCTGCATAGGAGAGAAGCTTAAAACGGGTCACCGACATTTTTGCAGAAATCATGGTGGTTTCATTTGAAGAAACAAAAGTTGATATACTCTTTTGTCTGACTTTTTGTAGTGTTTGAGGTCATAAAGTCTGTCTGAACGCTTAATTTCCTGTACTTCTGAATGAGAGTTTTACCCCATATTTTAGCAACAACTATGTATTTTTATTTGATTGTCTCCTCTATTTTTTATTTTGACTAAAAATTAATTAATTTTTTGATACCTAAGTAATATTTAATTACTCCGAAATTTAAATTATAATCTCTGGGTAATTCTTTTTGTAATTAGAAATAATAAATTTAATTTAAGATTCATAATGCAGACTCCAGCTATTTGTCCAAATTAGAATATATTATCTTAATTATTTGAATAAATAACGCGTCCACACAAAATTAAAAGTGTAAAATTAGAAATTGCACACCTAACATATTATCGGAACCAAATCTTATAAATTGTAATTTATAATAAGAATAAAATTTAAGAACCTAGGAGAGATCAAAAAGGGAAAAACTTAAACAGCTGAATCTTAATTTTAATGGCTAATCTAAGGAAACCCCTCACTCATCGAGTGGACTAAGTTCCAAGGTTGGTGGAGCCACATTGTGGACCATCAATCCTTTTTATGTATGGCCAGATCGAGCATCGAATGAAAGCCAATGTCAAGGCTCGTGGAAAACGTTGGATTTGGACACATCAATCTTTTGAACGTGTGTGCATGTCTTTATCCCGTCTTAATTGTTTATTTTCTATTTTATTTAATTACCAACAAGAATTAATTATTATTTTACAATTAATGAACGTGACAAATAAATAGAGGAAATCACGTCATAGAAAAAGGAAACAATGCGAAATTAATGGAATAAATCATGAGATTCCTTAATCAAATCCAATGTGCATTAATTTAGAAAATGATTTTGCTTTATAAAATAAACACTGTCGCCAGACAAGAACACCAGAATTGGTATCATCATGGGGAGAAAGGAGAGGCTGTTGATTTCAGTAATCACTCTGTGCTTCGTTTGTCTCGTCAATGGAGTTCTTGGCCGCCATGTCAGTTCCCAAGACGAAGCTGCCAACGTCGGATCCATCAAACCAACCCAGGTTTGAATCCTTCTAACACATTTTTTGTTAAATTCATAATTAAAGAATAATAAATTTAATTCAAATATAAATAAATCTTTGCATGGTCTCATATAATATGTATATCCAGATTGCAAATGGAGACATATACGAGTGCGTGCAGGCTTATCAGCAGCCAGCTTTTCAACATCCCTTGTTGAGAGATCATACGATTCAGGTATTTATTGGACGTTTAATTTCAAAAAAATACCATTTTCCATGATATTTTTAATGAAATGTTTTAAATTTCCATTATAAATAAACCCAAAATAAATTATTTAAATTAAAAAAAAAACCTAATTATATTGCCTTTTGTTTTTGGGGGGCAGTGGCAACCAATTGTTCTTCCAAGGCAAGTGAAAATTAGAGGATCATTGGATGGAGTTAGACCTAAAAGCTTAGTCTCAAAAAATACAATATGTCCTCCATACTCTATTCCAATCCGTAGAGGAATACAACGACCTGAAGCTGTCACTCCCACCAATGTCCAAAATTCTATTTATAGAGTAAGTTTCACACAATATTTTCTTAATTATTATTTACAATAAGGAGGCAAAATCTAAACGTGCGTTTTTAGTTTACACGTCTCCAAATGGTGCATTACCCCGAAGACAAATTTCGTGGAGGGTATGCTATCATTAGTGTAGACGAACCGAAATGCGAAAGCGGTCAAGCCAGCAGTGCTAGCATTTGGCTTGAATCTGATACCTCGGACCAGAAAAGCGTCGTCAAAGCCGGATGGATGGTATACATTTCAAATAATTTGTTCCTAAAGTTTAGTAGTTTTAAAATTTGATCAAATATTTTATATTTTCAGGTCAATCCGGATGTGTATGGCGATTCTTTACCGCATCTATCGATTTCTTGGACGGTGAGTAATTATTTATGTTGAAGCCTACGAATATAAGATTTGTGAATGCCTAACTGGATGAGAATTTACAGGGAGATGGTTACCATACTACAGGATGTATTGATCTACGGTGTCCAGGTTTTGTTCAAGTTGATAATGATATGTTGCTTGGATCCAGCTTTAGCGCGATATCTGTTCTTGGTGGACAACAATATGAAGAATTCTTTTATATTTTTCAGGTGAAATTACAAATAAATTGGTTAGGTAGCTTAAATAAATCCTTCATTGATAATAGTTCTCACATTATTTGTCTATTTTATTAATTTTGGCAGGATAAAGCGACACTAAATTGGTGGTTGGTTTGCACTCAAGCAGGTTACCAACAATATGTTGGTTATTGGCCAAAAGAGATTGTTCCTGGTTTAATTGAAGGCGGAACAGCGTTGCATTTTGGCGGATCCACATCGGCACATATCGGCCGGCCTTTTCCTCCAATGGGGATGGGTCAGTTTCCAACCGGCGACCGTAAATACTCCAATTTTTTCAGACAGATTCAATACGTAAACCTATCGAACTATCTCCAACCGCCACATCCCTATGGCACCAAATTAGATGCAAGCAATCCCGAGTGTTATCAGTTGAGATATGATGATGATGGGGGTCATTACATGGGACATTCAATTTATCTAGGAGGACCCGGTGGACCGTGCTGAAATTTGTGTTCTAACTTATATCGAACTTTGTTTTATGAATAAGTTGATAGATTTGTGCTTTTGCAACATTGACAACATTGGATGAATACATTTTTTATGCTCGTGAGAAGTTTTATGTCTATTTAAGCGTGTTGATCTTCGACCAATAGTATAATATTATTTGCTTTTGAACGAATTTCACACAATTTTGGGTATGGATTTTATCTCAAGATTTAATATTCTAGATGAAGATAAAACGACATTTTTGAAGTGAGGTAAAATTTCACAATTTTTCTTATAAATTATGATTATAATTATTATCTAAATCTACGACTAGAAGTTCTAAATATTTTCTTGGCATGGCAGTTAGAGTTATGAAAGGCTGATTGAATTGATATAACCATTATTCCCTTTTATACTTCAAAGGAAATATTCTGGAAGAATTTATAGTTAAAGATTAACAACTTATTGTTAGTCATACCAAACACAATGCATACTATAAAATTAGATATGTACACTAACATACCCCCTCAACTACACGGACGAAGAACGCAGAGATTGTCCCGACAAATATGAAACTTGGAGATAGACAAAGGTTTTGTGAGACCATTAGCGAATTGAGTGGAGGAAGGAGTGAACTCCAGCTCTTGACGGAGCACTTTGTCCCAAACGAAATGGAAGTCAATTTCAATATGCTTCGATTTTAGTGAAGAACCGGATTTGAAGCCATTTAGGTTGCACTTATATTATCACAATAAATAATTGGACTTTTGGAACTATGAAGACCAAGTTCTCGCAATAAGGATGGAAGCCAAATAACTTCAGAGGCACCATTTGCAATACTCCTGTACTCTGCCTCTGTACTTTGAGCGAGAGACAACTTGTTGTTTGGCCGAGGAGTTTGAAATCAAATTAGCACCAATGAATATACAATAGGAACCTGTACTGTGACGCTCATCTGGACAAGCAACCCAGTCAGCATCAGTAAAGCACCAAATGTCCAGAGATGACGATGATTGAAAAGATAAGGAGTAGGAAGAAATGCCTTTGAGATAGCGAATAATACGCTTTAGAGCTTGCCAGTGAAGATCAGTTGGATAGTGCATGAATTGACAAATTTTTTTTACAGCAAAGGAGATATCAGGCGGAGTGAGAGTGCAATATTGAAGCCCACTAACTAGACTCCAAAAAACAGAGCCATCTGCAAGAGGAGTACCAAATTTCTTCAAAAGTAAAGAAATTGTGCCAATCAGAGTTGGCATAGAGTTGCAATCGGATATATTGGTGCGCTAAAGAAAATCTAGGATGTACTGTGATTGATTGAGGAGAAAGCCCGAGGAGGAGGAAGAGATCCGAACACCAAGAAAGTAGTGCAGTGGACCAAGATCTTTAACTGCAAACTGGGAATGAAGATAGCGGAGAAGAGTGTCAACCAAAATTGGAGAATTACTAGCCACTAGGATATCGTCAACGTAGACCAACATAACGATGATAGAGGAGCCTGATCTATAGATAAACATGGAGTTGTCAGCTTTGGAAACACAGAAGCCCCACTTAAGCAACGCGGACTGAAGCTTCATATACCAAGCGTGGGGAGCTTGTTTTAAACCATAAAGAGACTTGTGGAGACGACAGACCAATAATGGATTGGCAAGATCAAAGAAGCCCGGGGGCTGTTCCATATAAACCGTTTCAGACAGATCATCGTGGAGAATGGCATTACAAACATCAAGCTGCCAAATTTTCCAGTTAAAAGACAGAAAGAGACAACAATAATCGGATGGTCTGAGGTTTGACAATTGGGCTAAAGGTTTCATCATAGTTAATACTAGCAGTTTGATCATAGCCCTTGGCCACCAATCGGACTTTATAGCGATTTCATGAGCCATTAGCATTGGACTTGCACTTAAAAACTCACTTACAGCCAACCACACGCTGACCGGGAGGAAGAGGAACTAGAGTCCAAGTATCATTCTTTTTGAGAGCTGCAATCTCTGCAAGTATAGCATCCAACCAGTGCTTATGCTTGGATGCTTGAAGAAAAATCCGTGGCTAAAAAAACTCATCAGCATCCGAAGCAAGAAAGAGCTTGGGCTTAAAAATACCAGATTTAGACCTTGTTTACGTTGGATGAATGTTAATAGTGCAATTTGTATGCCCAATTTTGGGAAGCGAACCACAGGACAGAGGAGAAGAGGAAGAAGCAGGGTTGAGGAAGAAGGAGAGGAATTGGATTGCGAAGAGATAGAATGAATTGGAGTACAGAGTTTAGGGAGTCCAAATGGAGTGGAAGAGAGAGGTAATGAGGAAATAGTAGGAGAAGGAGCAAATGGAAAAACAGATTCGTAAAAAATGACATGACGGGATATATAAGAACGGGGAGTGGAAATATTGTAGCATAAATATCCTTTGTGATCAGGACTGTACCCAAGGAAAGCACATTGAGCAGACCGAGGTTGAAACTTGTTGGATGCATATGGACGTAGACACGGATAGCAAAGACAACCGAACGTTTGAAGGAATGAATAAGGAGGGGAACTGTGAAAAAGAATGTCATATGGAGATTTGTTATCCAAAGTAGGTGAGGGCATCATGTTTATAAGAAAGGCAGCAGTGGAGAAAACAAATGGCCAGAATTTAAGTGGAGTGTGATAATGATAGAGGAAGGATAAACCCATCTCAACGACATGTCGATTTTTGCATTCCACACTCCCATTCTGGGGCAGGGGTGTAAGAGCAAGATATACGATGTATGATACCCTTTGAAAGAAGAAAAGATTTAAAAGGCACAATATGTAATACCCTGATATTTTCCCCGTGTATTAAGATAATGAATTTTGGAATAATTAATATATTATGTCGTGGGGCGGTATGTCGTTGGTTGATGCAGTGTAAAAATGAGGTAAATATTATGGAGAAAGCAAAGTACAAAATTTAGTTGGGAAAAAAAGGTATTTGGAGTATTTGGACACATGCGGGCAATGACAGATGATGGTCGACGAATGGAGTTTGAATTTGTCCAATTTATTGGACATTTCAAACAAATCCGGACAATGGAGGATAATAGCGGACGCAGAGAGTTCGAATTTGTCCAAATTATCGGAATTTTCGGACGATCGCGGACGAAAGAGCAGGCGCCTTCCCTCTTCTGAAATCTCAACTCTGGGGAATATGGATTGAATTGGTTTGGTCCGGCTCTATCCGAGAAAATTGGGATGACTCGGTTTTAGTTAAAGGAGAAAAAGAAATAGGTTAAATGGAAATTAAAGTAATTAAAATAAATATTAATTTAATGAAATAAATTATAATGTCGGGATAAATAATTTAAATGGAAAGAAAATAAAAAGAAGGGATTAAGAGTAGTGGGAGGAGTGAGCCGGTTTGATTGGAAGAAAAGAATGGCCTTCGACCATTCTGTGAGAGAAAGCCGAGATGAGGGAGAGAGCCAAGAGAATGAAGGCGAGCGACGAAGAAAGAGAAGACGCGGGGGAGAAGAGGCGAAGGCTCGGGCTTGCCGGGGAGCTCCCTCGCGGTGTGCGATGCTGTCCAATGGGCATCGCGGGTCACGACTGCGGGTTTGGATGTCGGGCTTCACTGGTTGATGTGGTGTGGAGCCTCGGGTCATCGGGTTGGCGTCGGGTCGTGATGTGTGGTGACGCTTTGTCGATTTCCGGTGGTCGACGATGATGGATTGACGATGGTGATGGAATGGCAATAGTGAGGAAGATTGGCGTCGAGTCAATGGGCAGGGGTGACGGTCTGGATTAGAACAGCCGAAGGCCTTGGGGTTTGATTCGCAGTTCAATTTGAATTGGTCTGTCCTGCTCTGTTGGAGACGACAACTCGAACGTGCGTGAGGAATGGGCTGAAGCAGGGCATGGCCGTGGTAGAGGCATGGTGCAGGGTGCTTGTTTAGTAAGTTGAAATGCTGAGGAGAGAGATGACTTGGACAGAATTGCTCTCGGGTGAGGGAATGGCCGAGAGAAAAATCAGGGAGAAGGGGAGGAGGTTACTGAGACGTTGGAGGTAGCTCTCGGGTGTCCTCCTGGTGAGTTACTTCCTTCAACCTTGTTATGGATTTTGTTGGCTTCTGTTTGGTTGTTGTCTGCGGGTTTGGATTATGTTCTGTGTCTTGGTTTGTGATATTCATAGGGATAATAAGTAGAAGATTGATGAATGAAGATTATAATCGGTTATGTTGGCTATGATTGGTGGATATTGAACTATCTGTTTATGGTTGCTTCACGAAATGTGTTAAGAGTTATGTTCCGAATAGATTTTAGGGGATATTAATCTCTGTTGATGGATTTGGTCAGAGAATACTTGAGGATAATGCTTTTGTAATTTGCTACTATGTTGGATGGTTGGATAAATGTTGTATTCCATCTTTGCGTGCACGGTTTGTAAATCGATTAGAAAATGGATAGTGAGTTTGAATTATGAAATGCTATCAAATGATGAATAAAGATTAAGGATATGGATAATGATGAAGTTATTAAGTTGAGAATGTTAGAATTGTTAAGTATTATGTTCGTTTATGCATTAATGGGTTCCTAGAATTTTTAGGTAATTAAAGATAGGAAAAGAATGAAATTAATAAGTTGTGATTATTAATAAGTAAATGTTATTCAATTGTGAAGGTACTAAAAAAGAAGAAAAGAATAACGGTCAAGCGTTGAACGCTTTAAGCAATTGAGGTAAGTGATACGTGTGTGCTTTGGTATTCGGGCCCTACATCGCAAGAATAGGATATGCATATTTTGTTGTTTACCGTTTTCCAAGCATATCTACAGTTTTCAATAGCACGTTTCATTGTTTACTATTTTTATAGCATGTCTACAGTTATTAATAGCACGTTTCATTGTTTACCGTTTTTACAACATGTTTATAGTTTTTATAAGCACGTTTTGTGAATCGCACGTTGACTGTTTATTTATATTTCCTTATTAACTGTTAGAAATTGCATGCATTCACGAACATCAACAGCATGAACATTTAGCATATTAAGTATTATCACTTATTGAGCATTAGGCTAATAGCTTATGACTTGCGATGTAGGGGAAAATACGAGAGAAAATGATGAACAGATTAGGGAGCAGTTGATGAAGGATTTGCACGGACAAAATTTGTGGCTGGTTGGGCTAAAGAAGTAAAAGAGAAAAACGTTTTGCAACTAACCTATAATAATTGTTTAGTATTCATTAACTGAATTAATTATGCTTCTACTATGTTTTAAGAAAAGGTTTTCATAACTATAGTTTTCCATTGCTTATAACGATTTTCATAATGAGAGTCTAAAGAAATAATTTTTAACGATCCGACTTTTTAGAAAAGGAACTCTGATTATATTTTTAAAAGGTTTTAATAAAGACTTAGTCGTTTTATAAAAGTTTTAAATTTCACGCATTTTTAAAAGTAAATAAATAACCAAGTCGTTACACAATATTCACCACCCCTGTTTGTTTGAATGTATTTATTTGAAATATTAATTAGAATCATAGTGTAGAAATGAATGAAAGTGTTAAGCACTTCATCTTTTGATTTTAGTGAATACAGCCACGTAAAACGACTATAATCATCAATGAACAAAATGAAATAACAATCACCAGTACAAGATGATTCGGGACCCCAGAGATCACTATGAATGAGTTGAAATGGATATAAAGCACAAGAAGTAGAGTTAGAAAAAGGAAGAAGTGCGATTTACTTAAATTGCAAGCAGTACAAGGAAAACTAGATTTGTCTGAAAAAGAAATATTACAACCAAAAAGAACACATTTAACAATGGATAAAGACGGATGACCCAACTGACAATGTCAAAGTTGCAATGGAGAAACTGACGAAGTGGAGAGTAGAGCAGCAGGAGAGGAAGACACCATCGAAAGATAAGGAGTAGAGGTCATTGTGAACACTACTGTGAAGAATGGTCATCTAGGAAAGACAATCCTTAACAAGAAAGAAAGTGTAACGCCCCGTGTTAATCTTGAACCTTTTTCCTTTTAATTTCCGTGTAAATTTTTTTTCTTTTTATTTATTTAAAACATACGAGAGGAAATAAATTAAAATGAGCAAAATAAATCAAAATACATAAAATAAATCAGAGTAAAAATAGAAACATAAATAAATCCAAAATACGGTTTGACAATTAAAACGTGAGTTCATAGTTTTACAAAACGTTTATCAGTTCTCAACCCATTTCAAAACAACGTTTTTATATCTTCATGGCCATTACCCCTAGGTCGATTCAGCTGGGTAACCTAAGTGCTCAAAGGACAATGCCTTCTCATCCACTTCGAGAACGCTAATATACTAACAGTTACCTACACCACAAGCAAATTGTGAGCCTAAAGCCAGCAAGAAATGGGATGTAATATGATGCATGCCTGTAACTGATTATGTCAGAATGAAATCCACCCAAACTGTTCTTTACTCACGATTATATACATTAACTTGTACGTTGAGCTGAGACATTGGAGGTATCCATCATAGGGAGAATAGCCGCTAGTTGGCATCTAACTCTCAAGTAGATAGGCTCTCGCGACTCGATAAGGAAAGAGCATAATCTAGAGTCTACTTGGTTAGATCTGAACTACCTCCCCAACCTCCTATTCCCTTATATTCATTTATTTTTACCATTTTCCTCCCATAAAATGCATAGGAATACCAATCCAACATGACATGCCTAATTTTTCTAATATCATGATGCATGTCAATGCGACGCAATAATCACAATAATATATACATCATCTAATGGAATTGAAACAAATCCAATTAATTAAATCCAAGTTAGTAACCAAGAGTAAGCCAACAACCTATATTAGCGAATTAATTGACGGAGAGCTAACACGAGATAATATAGTGTGATGACAATTAGCATGACATAATTTAAATAGAACTATAGAAATAAAGCATGGAACATGGTATGAACTAATAACATGCTATAACATGGAATAATATTCTAAAACGGAATATTTCAAAGTCATCTAAATATAAACTAACAACCCATTTAGTTAACGACAAAGTGAGCATTATTAAATCGTAAGGTGTTTATTGATATCCATATGATTACAAGTAAAAGAGTGGTTAAATGAACAATTATTAAGCAAGAGTTAGTGTCACGACCAGGAGGTGGGCCGAACAGAACTGCCGAATCAGACGACCCCATTCTCGGAGAGAACCTGGTTACCCAGCCCAAGACATGAATTTTTATGTGAAAGACTTAATAGGAATAATACTAAGCTCAAACCCAAATCACATGGGTTGGGGTCCACAGAGTGATCAACTATAGACATGATAGCATAAATAAGAAAAATAATGTGCATGAATCAAATCAAACAACACCAAACTAAATCCCAACATACCAAGAATGGAGAGATTTAATTGACAAGTCTCCACCCATCCATGGGGAGATCGAGATGCCCTTAAGGAAACACTAGCTTCGCCCAGCTGCCACACGTACAAGACCAGTACGACGACCCTACACTCTAACCTGGGGAAAAATATAGTCTAAGGGGTGAGTGACTAACTCAGTAGAAAAATCTATACTAAATGCAATACATACTAAGACTGTTTTCTTTATCATTTGAAAACTATTTCATGCTTCTCATTTTACCGTACATAGATTTTGAATATTTAAAACCTCTTTATCATTTTAAATAATCGGTCCATGGCTCTCGATGTGGCTTTATTAAAACTCACTGTATACATAGATAACTATAATCGCAAAATATGCCAATATCGTTTTTCGTATAAAAACGTCATCCGTGAAAAGGGATAGTCACTCAAGAACCCATCCGCCACTTTTCATCAAAATGTGGTATGATCTCTCGGATGTGCCCACGAGCCGTAGCCACCACCGATACGATCCGAAGATCCAGCGCATTACCCAAGTTGCCGGCGAACCAATCAGCCACGACACAACTAGCCTAACCACCCAGCATAGTCACAAACTACCAATAGCAACACCTCATGCGGCAGGAAAGAATACCAATGACAGGGATCTGTAGATCTAGCACGTCGTCTGAGTTGTTGGCGAGCAACCTCCAAGCCGACACAACTTGCATAATCGTAGTAACAGATGAGTTTGCCCCACGATAGACCCTTTCTCACTAGGACCTCGGTGTCCCAAATTGACAAGGGTTGCCGACGAGCAAGCTTAAGTCGTCCAACTAACCCGCCAAATAGAACGATACTGTGATAGACAAATCTTTGTGGCTGACAACACTACCAACTTCGTGTGACAATACCCTAGCCAGGTTTAGGGGCTTTCGACCCAAGGAGCCGTCATCACCCTCCCATCCTATTTCTGACTTTCAGGGCTCTCGACTTGAGGACACGTCACCAATGTCCCATCCTCTTTTCTTTCACTTCCAGGACTTGCAACCTGGGGACATGTTATGAATATCTCATCGTATTTCGCACATAACGACCAATCTTCATGCAGCAGAAGATTACACGGGATAGCCTTTTGATGCTTTAGCGCTAGAGTGCCTAAAGCATCAAGAGGATTCATCCTTCCAATGTACATAACCGATATCAAACCTTCTCGCAGTCGAAGGTTGACGGAATAGGCTCATGATGCTTTAGCGCGAGAGTGCCTAAAGCATCAAGAGGATTTATCCCCCAAACACAGGCACAAAAATCACATTATCAATATATATGCAAATATCAGCTAATAAACCACATACAAAATGTAAACACAAGAAAACATACTAATAATAAAAACTGACGTGCTGTCGAACAGTATCCGTTGGGTTTTCAGGTGTGGTAGTCCACAAAATAATATTTTAAAAACCATGACGCAAATGCAGTGCAGAAAGTATAAATATCCCTACCTTGATGGCAACCACGACATGCTTACTTAGAACCAGCTCCACGCGCTGTCGTAAGCGAAAGGTCAAACATCTGACACCTCCAGAACCTACAACAAGGTCGGTGTCAACTCCTCATCAATCATACAAGGGATAATAGACCAGTCTCCATCAAGACTAAAATTCGAGACGGTTCCTAAGGACAACCACGAGTCCTAACTCAGAAACCAAAACTAGGAATCCCAACAAAATTTTCAATCTTATCCCTCAATAGCCTAAACAAGGTTTTAACCAAACTATTAAGTTAGCACATTATACGGAGAATAAGAAATCCGCCCATTAGAGGACTATCCTCCTTGTTGACCCTTATCACAGCAACCAAAAGGAGGGACAAGGTTAACTCATTCAACAGAGCATCATTAATATGGCAAACATAATATCAATGCCACAACAAGACATTTACTCCTAGGATCATTAACAAGACAAAGCAGAACATTATTACTTATCAATGTCTATAAAGTAGTATACAAGCCAAGTAGAAGAATCAAACCAAGGAATAACGTAATCACCTAAGAGTTAATCTACCAACATTAACGGGGCACTATATCCTTAGTTCAATTATCCAAAACAAAGTCACAGTAACTAACCGATCAAAACAACATTAGTTTGAACCATGAGAGGACCAAATAAACTTAACATAGCAAAAGAAAATGCAAGGCATCACTAACAACTATCCTCGGGATATGCTTTCAACAATTGAACAGCCCAACATTTTAAAATTTCCACTATCCATGGCAACAGCCTACAACAGAAATAAACACAACAAAAATGGATCCAGCAAAACAAGGAACAAAATCTGTCATCTCGGTCAACATAACAGGACAATGAGTAGCTCAATATTCTCCATCACAACATTTGCAATTTTAATCCCCATCACTCCAACTTCATCAAACTAGGAATCAACAAACAAATCCCTAAATTTCCCAACCCAGAAATAAAACAAAAAAAGGGGCATAATCTCAACTCAGCAGAACAAAACTCTAATCATTTACTATTGGCAGAAATTGAATGAACAACAAGACCCAATTCAACATAGCAAAGTTCCTCTACTGTAATCTATCAAGCAGTAATGGAAATTACAAAACAAGACAGAACAACTGAGCATAGATTCCTAGAATTTTATCAAGGAAAAAAATAAACGAACATAGGGCAATTCTCACTCACCCGCGGGAGTCTCCAACGCAAGCAGAAATTGAGCCCGAAGCAATCCAACACATCATACTCTGAAATTTTTTTTTGAAATGTAGACAACCCAACAACGAATTGAAACCCAACACTCGACGAAACAGAAATCACAACACAAGCCCTAAAATTTTCCAAATTGGCCGAGAGGGGAAAAAATTGCACAATGTCCTTGATAAGAAATAGTAAAGGAGCAAAACTAATGGAGCAAGACATAACATAATTGGAGAATAGAGTATAGGACTCAAAAGAATCTATTAAAGGAGAGTAAAAGATAAACTACACACCTTCGTATTACATTAAAGATCAAGCCCTTTTATAGGCATTGTACAAATAGTTAAATTAAATAAAAAACAAACTAAAAGATAGTGGAGAAAGCATCTCCTCAAAAATGCTACTCAAAACACTCAGGAAAACATGGAAAACACATCACAAAACATTGAAGGAAACAATGGCAGGAAACATGGAAGACAACATGTGTTAATGGTTGGTCCCACCACTATTAATAATGTACATAACAATCCTTCTCGTAAACTGAAGTGCTTAAACTTTAGTTTAATACAACCATTTCTTCAAGTAGGATTCTTCATATCGCAAACACCCAATAAATGTCTCAGACTTTGAAATAAAATGAATTTGAGTGGTTTAGTAAATATATCAGCCAACTGCTCTTTGCTGGGACAATGCTTCAAATCAATTATTCCACTGTTGCCGAGATTCCCTAAAAAATAAGATTTCACTTCAATATGTTTGCTCTTTCCATGTAAAACTGGATTCTTTGAAAGTTTTATGGTTGAGCTATTGTCACAAAAAATTGTAGTTGCTCTATTTTGGTTGAATTGTAATTCTTCAAGAATTCTCTTTAACCATATAGCTTGGCAAGTACAAGCACATGCAACAATAAATTCTGATTCAGTCGTTGATAAAGTAACAATTCGTTGCTTCTTAGATGACCATGAAACAGCCCCTGTACCAAACATAAAGACATAATCAGATGTACTTTTTCTATCATCTTGATCTCCTGCATAATCGCTGTCAGTAAATCTGATCGATTTGGATTGTTTATCCTTCTTGTAAAATATGCCAAAATCTTTAGTTCCTTGCGAATAATGTAAAATTCATTTTGCAGCTAATAAATGGAGATTTTTTGGATTCTCCATATATCGGCTGATTAAACTCACAAAGTACATAATGTCCGGTCTTGTTGCAGTTAAATACATCAAACTGCCAACAATCTATCTATAGAGTGTATTGTTCACTTTTGTTCCTCCATCATCCTTTTGAAGCTTCAATCCAACCTCTGCAGGAGTATTTACGGGATTGCAATCCCTCATTTGAAACCTGTTTAAAATTTCTCGAATATACTTCTTTTGAGAAATAAAAATTCTATTGTTTAATTGCACTATTTCTATGGCAAAAAAATAATGCATCATTCCAAGGTCAGACATTTCAAATTCGTTCCTCATAGATTGTTTAAATTTCTCAAACATAGAACAATCATTCCCGGTGTAAATAAGATCATCCACATATAAACACACAATGAGCATATTTCTTCCTTGTCCAAACTTAACAAAAAATATGTGCTCATATGGACATTTTTGAAAACCTTCTTTTAAAAAATAATTCTCAATCCGACTATACCAAACCCGTGGAGCTTGTTTTAATCCATATAGAGCATTTTTCAATTTATAAATTTTATGCTCATTTTCAATTTTAATATAACCAAGAGGTCGATCGATAAATATCTTTTCTTCTAAGGTTCCATGCAAGAATGCCGATTTGACATCCAATTGAAAGATAGACCATGATTTTTGTGCCGTTAATGCAATAATCATTCTAATTGTATCATGTCTTGCAACTGGAGCAAAAAATTCACTGTAATCAACTCCATATTCTTGTCTGTATCCCTTAGCCATTAATCGTGCCTTGTACTTGTCAATCTCGCCATTTTCTTTTAATTTTGTTTTGAAGACCCACTTTACGCCGATAGTTTTGTGATCTTTTGGAAGATCACATAACTCCCAAGTATCATTCCTTTCAATGGCTTCAATTTCATCGTCCATTGCCTTTCGCCATTTTGATTCTTTTCAAGCAGTTTCAAAAGATGTTGGATCACAATCTGCAAAGAAAGTAAAATACGTTATTGGATCATCAGTTTGGTCAATTCTAGGTACCTCATAATCTACCATCCAGGCTGTGATTTTTCGAATATGGCGTAAATAAGTTTCCGTTGTTGCATCAGTAGCTTCTGCCATTGATGAATTTTCATCGTCTATTGGAACTTTATTTTGAGGATTTTCAAGAGTAAGATCCGTTGGAATTTCTTGTTGCTGGATAAGCTGCTGTATATCAGTTTCATAATCAAGAATAGTTGGAGTAGGCTGCTGCCATGTCAAATTCTAAAAACTTTCCGCATCAAAAATAACATCTCAGCTTGTCACAATCTTCTCAATGAGTGGATTGAACAATCTATATGCTTTTGATGTTTCACCAACGCCGAGGAAAACACATTTTTCTCCTTTATCATCCAGTTTCTTTCTTTTTTCATCTGGTATATGTGCATATGCAATGCAACCAAATATTTTGAAACAATTCACTGCTAGTTTTCTCCCACTCCAAGCTTCCTCTAGTGTCATGTTTTTAACGGAAAAAGTAGGGCTTCGATTTAATATATGAATGCTCTAATTTACTGCTTCAGGCCAAAAAGTTTTTGGAACTTTTTCTTTCGTCAATAAGCACCTTACCATGTTAAGAATGATTCTATTTTTCCTCTCTGATACACCGTTTTGCTGTGGTGTATAAGCAGTTGTGAACTTCTTTCGTATGCCTTGATCATTACAGAAAGTTTCAAACTCCATTTAGCAATATTCTCCTCATCGATCCGTACGAAGAGTTTTGATACTTTTCTCCATTTCTTTTTCAACTCGTGCCTTGAAGCTTTTAAATGCACTAAAAGCTTTAGATTTTGCCAGCAAAAAATAGACCCACATTTTTCGAGTAAAGTTGTCAATAAATGTCATGAAGTATCTTTTACCCCCATTAGACAATTGCTTTATTAGCCCACAAATATCCGAATGAATTAGCTCTAAGAGATTTCTAGCTCTCCACGATTTTTCTTGTGGAAATTGAGAACGATGTTGTTTTCCAACAACGCATTCTTCACAAACTTGAGAAGGAATAGAAATTTGAGGAAGGCCAATCACCATATTTTTCTGCTGTAAAGTTCTTAGTACACCAAAATTCAGATGACCATACCAAAGATGCCATAGCCATGATGAATCTTTAGCCTCAGCCATCAAACAAAGTTGAACAATATCAATCTTTAGAGGAAACAACCTATTTGAAGTCATTTGAATAACAACAATAGATCCACGAGAAGAATCATATATTTCACAAACACCATTTTCAATGGTTATTGTATAACCTTTTTCTTGCAACTAACCAACACTTAATAAGTTAGTCTTTAAATTAGGAACATAAAAAACATTTGAAATTGTTTCTTTAAAACCATTCTTGGTTCTTATTTTAATGTCACATTTTCTCATGACTTTCACAGTAGAACAATTACCAAAACTCACTGTAGAGCAAAAATCTTCATTTAAGGAAGAAAAAGAAGATTTATTTCCACACATCTGGTTACTGCAATCTGTATCAACATACCATACATCGGATTGATGTACCTCATTAACCTGTGCAACCATCAATAAAGTTTTCTCTTCTTGTTTTTTTGCAAAATTGGATTTCTCTCATTTTTCTTTGTAGTTAGGCAATTTAATATAACATTCAGAACGATAATGACCTATTTTATGACATCAAAAACACTCTACCTTAGATTTGTCAAAGTGTTGATCTTTTCCTCCGCCTTTGTTTTGAAATTAGTCATCATCTGCTGTGTAATATTGACTGCCATTTCTGTTGCCTCAATCTCCACTTCCTCTGCCTCTAGCTCTACCTCGACCCTTTCCTCTAAAATACGAGGAAGACGTAAAGGTGGTAGCATTTAAAGTTTGCTCCTCTCTAGGTGAACTTCTGTTCATATTTTGTTCGTGAACAAGTAAAGAGCTTTGGAGTTCATCAATCGAAAGTTCATCAATATCCTTGGATTCTTCAATTAAGCATACAATATAATCATACTTCGGTGATAACCATCATAGAATTTTTTCAACAATGGAAACATCTCCCATCTTCTCGCCATGAAAACACATTTTTTTTGCTATGCCCATAGTCCTTGCACAATAAGCGGTAACAGATTCTACATCTTTCATTTGTGGAGTCTCGAAATCTCGTCTCAAGGCTTGAAGCTGTGCACGTTTCACTCTCGAAGAGCCTTGATATTTCTTTTTCATTGAATCCCATATTTCATTGGAGGTATCTTAGCAAAGAATAGTCTCCAATATCGAGCGATCAATTACTTGGAATAGATAATTTTTGGCTTTGAGATCTCTCAATTTTTGCCCTTCAATTTCTATCCGTTGTGCATCGGTGAGGACAATGTCATTTGCTGGTTCGGCTACTCCATTTTGAGTCACTTGCCAATATTCTTTGGACCTCAAAAAATTTTTCATTAGCATGCTCTAATGATCATAGTGACCATCGAACCGTGGAATAGCAGGTTGAACAAAACTGTCGGAAGCCATGAATAATGCTCGGTGAAAAAAAACTATGCTAGAATGTTACTACACTCTATAACACTCAATGGCTTTTTTTTTTCAATGGCTCTAATACCACTGATAAGAAATAGTAACGGAGCAAAACCAATGGAGCAAGACACAACGTAATTAGAGAACAAAGTATAGGACTTAGAAGAATCTATTAAAGGAGAGTAAGAGAAAAACTACACACCCTGCGTATTACATTAAAGATCAAGCCCTTTTATAGGCATTGTACAAATAGTTAAATTGAATGAAAAAAACAAACTAAAAGATAGTGGAGAAAGCATCTCCTCAAAACATGCTACTCAAAACACTCAGGAAAACATAGAAAAACATCACAAAACATTAAAGGAAACAAGGACAAGAAACATGAAAGACAACATGCATTAATGGTTGGTCCTACCACTATTAATAATTTACATAACAGTCCTCACCTTGAGTGCCGAGGAAAATCCTCACTATCAGTTCGCGCTTAGAATGCCCTCCGACAGATTGCTCGCTCACACTCGTGATCGGGATTTCTCAATCGACCAAGCATCCGTCGGCCAAAACCAAACTCCCTCGCGAAGGGTACTTGAATGAAAGTCTCTCACTCGGCCCCCATCAGAAACCCTCTACAACCCGCAACGTAAATCAACCGAAAACGCTCTCGAGCTCGCGAACCCCTCTCTACCTGTTCTAAGGTCCGATTCGTATAAGATGTCGACCCAAAATAATTTCTTACCCAAAATAAATGATCAATACATTTCCAAAATAAATTTTCGCTCAGAATATTCAATTTGATCGCTTTTCAGAAAAAATGCACCCGTTGCCACTACATAACAAAACTGGTCAACTTTTCACCTTTAACCAAAAATTCGCGAAAAATTTACACGTGACATTTTTAAAATCATTTAAAAATCTCAGATTTTACAGTTAGACCACACTATTCAACATTTCCAATCTCACAGATTCTATGCACCAAGTAACAGAGAAATAATCACAACAAGATAAGAGTTAAGTCAACCGTAGCCATTAAATAGCAAGTGATCGGACCACCCCAAGGCAGCACATATTTTCGGTAGTTTCAACATCCCAAACAATTAACAGCATAAGTCCTATATTAGCAGCTTAAATCTTATGCAACAAACATAACAAGCTTGGAGTAAAATTCACCATAAACAATCGGGAGTTAACAACCAAGAGTAACTAAGATCCAACAGCCAACGTAACTAAGCAGAGAGTAAAAATCCTAAACTAGCAATGTGATTATATAGCAGAGAGTATAATTATGTAGAGACTATGAATTTAAAAGAGAACAATATTACAAATTCATAACACTGTGCATTGATTAGGTAGGAAAGTCTAGATAGAAACATAATCAAAATCGTCCAGATGACAGAGAATAACATATAGTTAAACTTTGCAAATAGTAGCAGGGAATAAATTGGGTAAGCACTAACAGTGAATTAACCAACAACAATGTCAGGGAATTAACAACCAGAGAGTGACCAAGAATCCTAGCATTATCGATCATTCAGAAAACACATATTCAAGCAATAATCGGGAAAGACATTACTTGTGGTGTAGGGCCTCCACTGGCCATGACTCAATTCCATTTCTTACCTCACAATTACCAACCGATAAAGGTCTCCTACACTGGAGAAACAAAACAATACATTTTCCAAACCAACAACCTACTTCAGCTCACAACCACCTTCACAACACACATTGGGTATCTCTCATTCACTCACATTCTCCCGGCTCACTCAGTCACAAATCAGCCACTGGAAAATTCCTTCAGCAGAACTCTCTCGCTACCTTGCAGAAGACCTACCTTCCCCATTTTAAAGCAGGAACAAGTCTTTGGGTAGTTGACAGACAGACACCTACACTGAGTGATTGCCACCTAAAACGAGTAATTGCCACCTAAAACGTGTTATTGATCTGAAGACACCTGAGGTCCACTGAGTAATTGACAAAAATCGTTGCCCTAATTCCCGCTCTGGATTTTTGTGTAATGGTCGAGAAGTAGCTTGCTTCGGGTTTTAATTTTTCTTTCTTTAGGACTAGGAGCTTCATTTCCTTCTAGACTGGGAGTGAGGAACAGTCGCCCACTCTATCGCCCACCCTGCCGTAGTTCACAGTTCACAACAGCTTCGTGTCACACGATTTAGGTTTCCATTTCTTCAGAACCGTCCTTGCTCCCAGGCTGGTCAACAGGTGAGGTCCGGAGTCGCCCTCCATGTTGCCCACTCCCACGTACGCTACCGTTGTGTAGTCCGCCATATCACCCACTCCATCAAAATTCTGTCTTTTCGGTCGAGCAAGTCAACTGTGTCTTCGACCGCCCTTCGACTGAATGCTCCAATTTTGCTTCTATCCAATATTTTGGCCACACTTCTCGACCGCATACTCGATCGATAACTCGAACGAAAACACAAAAATACAATCTGTAATGCATTTCGGATGAGAACCTTGACCGCATCTTGACCGCCCGATGTTTGAAAACCCGAAATGCACATTTTACCCTTAACAATTTTATACTTTAATCACTCCATAATATTTTCCACACATTTACACGATATTATTTCGACCGCAAAACACCGTCCCGAAATTAAAATATTTATTTCACGAAGTTCTTCGTATTACATAAATGGAGGAATTTATTGGGGTATTACAAAAATATGGATGAAATTCCACATAGACATTATTATCACAATAGAGTCTATGAGCACTAATAAATTTCGTAGTTAAAGAAGGAGAATGAAGAACATGGAGGAGAGAAAGAGATTTAACAGAAGAAGAAATGGTTGCATACCCAACATTGGAGATAGAGAAAGACGTACCATTGGCAGCAAGGGCATTATCCGAACCGCTGTAGGAAGCCATGGATTGAAGGTCACTCTGATGAGGGGTGAAGTGATGAGTGGCACCCGAATCCAACAACCACGTGTTCAGTGAGGATGTAGGGTTGATAGCAGCAATCATAAATGGAGGTGAAGAACCATTTGCTGAAGGGGTAGCCGCAAGGAAGGAACAGGGAGGAGGCTTGAACACAGCATTGAGGCGATGATAGCAAACAGTAGCGGTATGGCCAAATTTATGGCAAATCTGACATTTGAGTTTATGAGAATTGGATTTCCTAGGGCACCATTGCAGAGGAGGCAAAGCAGGCTTCTCGAGGATGCTAGAGTACTGAGGAGCCGAATCAGTTTAGGTATTAGGAGATTGAGACTGCAGATAAGGAGGTGGGAAACTCGGCTTCGGAGAGCAGCCGTGATTCAATGAAGAAAGATTGGCTTGAAGGGAGTTCATAGGGGAAGTCATATTCTGCTTATCGAGACGAAGATCATAGCTGAGGAGAAGGTTGTGAACTTCTTCAATATTAGGAACATACGGCCGACTGGTGATGGAGGTGACAGAAGGATTATACTCACTTCCAAGTCCACTGCAGAGATAAATGAGCTGATCCTTTAGTGAAACTGGCTCACCAACAGCCGCCAATGTATTAAAAGTTGAATTTAACTTCTGAATGTATTATGAAGCTGATAATCCATCATTTGAGAGATTGTGAAGCTGGCCACGAAGCTTAGTAATTCGTGCCAGAGAAGTAAAAGAGTATAGGTGGGCAAGAGCTCGCCAAATTGCGGAGGCTGAAGTGTAGCAGACAAGCTGGGCAGAAGAGAGTCATTAATAGATACGTACAACCAACTTATGAGAAGCCGATCATACCTTTGCCAAAATGTGAAGGCAGGGTTCAGCTGAAAATTGGACTCATGGAGGAAGGTAGAAGGAAGGGAGGTATTTTCATCAATGAAGATTTCCAGACCATTAGCAATTACAATGTTGAGGATTTGAGTTTTCCAAACGAGATAATTGGAGGAATTCAATTTCACATAGAGGAATTGGTTGATAGAAGGGAATGAGGAAAGAGAGAGAAATTCAGAAGAGAGCCAAATTCAAGGTGCTGCTAGAAGAAGCCATGGAGAAGCTCTAATACCAAGTTAGAGTTATGAAAGGTTGATTGAATTGATAATAACCAGTATTCTCTTTTATACATTGAAGGAAATATTCTAGAAGAATTTACAGTTAAATACTAATAGCTTATTGTTAGTCATACCCAACACAATGCATACTATAAAACTAAATATATACACTAACAGTGGCTACTTGCTTCTTTCTAGCTTTTCATTGGGTCTGTTTGGATGTTCATTCTCTGGTCATTTAAGGTCCAACCATGTCCAAAAATCAGAAGAAATTTTATTATTGCTTTAATTGGGCCTGCGTTGCTCCGCATTATTGGTCACTTTTCAGCTTGTGTTTCATTCTCTAAGGTGGCCGTTTCTTTCACCCATGTTATCAAGTCTTCCGAACCCATTTTCTCTGTCGTGTTTTCATCATTACTTGGGGATACTTATCCCGTACAAGTATGGCTTTCGATCCTCCCCATTGTGTTGGGTTGCTCTCCGGCGGCAATTACTGAAGTTTCCTTCAATTTCCAAGGTCCATGGGGAGGAGGAGGAACCTTAAGCTACCCTGTTTTGTACAGGAAAAGGAAACCTTGAGCTTGAATACTTGCAGACGTTGCCTGATGTTGTGGCGATTAAGCCCGACGGAAGACTGCAAATTCACCACTTGTTCTTACAAGTTCTCAGGATTAATTTTGCCACTAATTGGGTCTTGCAATCGAATCAGTTTTTATCCCATTTGTTTGCTTACCAATGGCGAGAGAGAGAGAGAGAGAGAGAGAGAGAGAGAGAGAGAGAGAGAGAGAGAGAGAGAGAGTCAACAGATTATTAACGGAGGGGTGTTGTGCATAAAAAATCACTCAAATATATTACCTTAATTTAAAAGTACAGCTTACAGTGATTATTAAAGACGCTCAAGCAACTTAGAATAACTCGAGTACGTTCCTGTTGTAGATTTGAGTGATTTTGTTGCATTTTCATTCCAAGGCTTCAGATCTAACACTACAGAAAATGGTTAAATTCTTGTGCTACAACTGTGATCGCCTCAAGAACTTTGAATCTGATCTAACTATTATGCTGTGGAGAATAACCCTGCATGTATTGCGGAAGGGATGCACTATCAGGAGACAGGGTTTTCGTTATTTTCATAAAAGGGAATTAAACTGAAGAACCATTTTCTTTATTATTTTCATAAAAGTTAGCCTATTATAGCTTTACACGCTGTATAGTTCAAGGTGAATTTTCATTGACAGTTTGAGCTGGGGGAAATCCAGGAAAGCGAGGCAGAGGTGGAAATGGAAATGGAGGCAAATGAAATGGCAAGGATGGCGGCGGCGACGGAGTTAAACTTTGTAATGGTGCTAGAGGGATTGAAGGACTTGGCGGAGGCTGAAATGGATTCGGGAAGAGAGGTGGATGCTGAAACGGATTCGCAAATGGCGGTGCAGGCTGAAATGGGTTCCATGGAGAGGCTTCCTCGGCAAGAACTTCATTCTTATTTGATTGGTGAACTGTTTTTGCAGATTCTTGAAGGTTTGATAAAAAGGTTATAGCTTGTTTGTTTGATGAAAGAAGAAAGGGTTTCACTGGATTGAGTCGTTTAAACTTTTGAGGGCTTGGCTTCTGGTTGCAAAGATTTGGCTGATTTTGTGGCCTGAAAGTGAAAAACCCAGCTGAGAATATGTGCTGCCCTTGCCTTCTTGATTTGAGCTGGAGCGAAACTGAAGTTGCTGTCGAGGCTACAGAGCAGTAAGGCTCATTGCTGCTTATCAATTGCACAGAACATGCCTTAATATTCTCCAGATGTTTGCTTACAGATAAAGGCAAGCGAACTCTAAATTCTCCATTTTCATCGGTTTTCATTTCTTCTCTGAATTTGGGTACTGAATTACCCTCTGATTTGCATTCTACAGCAATAGTCGCCCCTGGAGGTAGACAAATCACAGTTTTATGCCAACCCAAATGAAGAATAATCATTGTTCGTTAAATTTTCAGGTAGAAAATGAAAGCTAACCTGCAATAAAGTGAGTGTTCTTTGAGAAATCTTGTTGGAAGCAAGTGTCACAGAAGACAGCACCAACAATAATGGCGGATGGAAGCTTCTTCGCATGCCTTCCCTCAGAAAAGCTACCCAATGTCAGACTGAGAAAGAATACAAAAAGAAACCATGACATTGCTGAATCTTCTTGAAGAAGCCTTAGTAGAACTCCGTTCAACTAGTAGTAACCAGTAAGAGAAAGAGTTCCATGATTTCCCTTTTATAACAACTGCTCAGCTTTAACCTGCACTTCTGTGTGTTCTTCCTGTGCCTTATCCAGCTTCCAAAGCCCGAACCACTCACTCAGAGAGCTTCTTTATGTCGTTCATGAGAAAACTAGGCAACTGCAAACTACGAGCAATAAATGGTAACATCAAGGTTGAAGAAATCGGCGAGGATCCTTGTGATTATTAACTTCTCTTTTTCTGAGTTTGTTTCTTGCTGGAACTGAAGATCATTGGTAATGGAATGAATTAGCCTTTCAGTATGTGTCTGGGTCAGCACAAATGTACAATTAAAGTTCTAAGATTCTCTCTAAGCAGTGTCTTTTTCTTTATGTCCTTCACAGTTTTGATCACAGACAGGTGCACTTGCACACTTCAAGAAGAAAATAAGAGGTATGGAAGAGATAATATGCACGAAAATTCCTAAACTACATCTTTTCTGGAGGCTCACATGTCATTTTCACGGGCTTGCCTACATTTTATGACAGCTTTCATCCTTTTTTATGACAGTGCATCCTTTTTTATGGAGAAAAATGGCAGTGATAATAACGGGCATCTTATATATAAAGATATGAAGAATAAAGTTCGGCCTCAAGATTTTGAACCTTTATTTTACATGGAAAGTTGACGAGAAAGAAAATAGGATGAATAGCATCAATTCCATTACTGGTCGTTTACATGGCGAAGCATCCACGGTGGCATTTGAGAGTTTGCAGTAATAGTTCTTGTATGAGCTTCGTTGTCTTCTTCGTCCATGCTCTCCATCGTCTCAAATGGCCCACTGCAAAAACAACTCAACTGCTGTGAAACTGAACCGACTGATGTAATCCAGAGAAAGGACTGTCGGCAGATGAAGACCAAAACAAAATCGAATCTTAAATATTTAAAACATCAAACTAAGTAGAGCACAAAACATTCGGAACGATCCATGAGAATGAACAAATCAAGTCCAAATTCATTTTTTTACATGTTCTTAATTTGAGAGAGCGAGCAGAGAGAGAGAGTACCCAATAGTTAGAGAAGGAAGCGTATGTAATCTTGAGGGTAGTGATGGTGGGAGCATCCAAATGGGTGGATCATGGGCAATGTATTGCTGCTTCCGCTGATCGCCTTGGCATTGAGCTTTCTCGTTCTCTTTTATCTATTTTCATCAAAAGACAGTCACGACCAAATTTAAAACACACCCATAAATTTTACACGAACACTCATTTTTGGCATGTATATTCTTTCTACAGCTACACACCTACATTGTATGGGAAAATAAACTTTTGGAAATTAGACCACTTTCAATACAATATAGGTTCTTTTTCAAAAGAAAAGTACTCAAATGCCCACAACTCCTAGCCTAGTTTAGACATTATTCGATCATTTTCTCAAAGATTATATAGGGTTTTAGGTAATCTACAAGTACATTTAATTAGATATTGTAAATAATTACTTATGTTTGTAGCAATGCTATAAATATTGAAAAACAAATACTCCCATGTGATTTATTTTGATCACTATCAACAAATAGTGAGAATGAATAATTATCCTCATACCTTATTCACGAGGACTTTATTTTCCTCTTGTAATGTCCTTTCCTGTCCAAAACAAATAAAAGGTTGGAGCCTTAAAAATGACGTTTTGAAGTATTACAAATTTTTTACACAAATCATTTCAGCTTTTTGGACACTATAAAGTAACAAATTACACCATTAGGATGGTTTAAATGGACTATTAAAAGACGTTGACATAACAAATTGCATGAATCTAAAATATGTTCATATCAAATGACTCTTCAAAAAGACTTATTTGTTTTTTTGTATTCTATAAAATATTTTTTCTGCTGCATAAAGACAACAATTAAGATGTATTGCTTCGTTGTTTCATAATTCTAATAATTGTTGAGATAAACAAATTAGTGGTGTAATAACGTAAATAGTGTTGATTAGAATAATTACAAAAAAAAAATATACTAGACAATCTCTTTAAACATAATTACTTTTCTAAGTAAATTTCCAAACGGTTCCACTTAAAATCTAGTTTTCTTTGACAGAGTTTATACAATTTATTAAAGACCCTCATTTGTGATTGTATTTCCTAGAATATGTTTCATATTCTTAGAAGATGTTTCATATTTCTAGAAGATGAAAAGAGTATTTTATTAAATGTAAAATTATCTATATAAGAGAATGCTTTGTAGAAGAAAAATTAAGAAACAATAGAATCAATCTAAAATAAAGATTAAAGTTTCTCATCAAATTCTCTCTTCTTATTTTCTACTTCTGATTTCCCTTCAATTGGTATTAGAGCTAATTAGGTTCATCTGAGGGTCGAAAATGGCAACCGCTGGAGCGTCATCACTTGTTCCTATTTTTTCTGGCGATAACTACGATTATTGGAGCATCAAAATAAAGATTTTTTTCTTATCTTCAGATCTATGGGATGTAGTAGAAAAAAAGATTATGGTTCTAGCAGAAGAAAGTTTAACTTCAATCGATAGAAAGCAAGAGATCACCAAAGATGTAAAAGCATTGTTCATCCTTCAAAAATCTGTGTATGAATCAATCTTTCCATGGTTGATGAGGGCTGAATCTTCAAAGACAGTATGGGAGATTCTGCAGATTAAATTTCAAGGAAATGAAAAGGTAAAGATCATCAAGCTTCAAGGCTTTAGAAGGGAGTTTGAGAATTTGAAGATGAAAGACTCCGAAGAAGTGAAAGTATATTGTTCAAGGATAATTGAAGTCGTTAATCAAATGAGGGGTCTTGGTGAAGAGGTGACTGATCAAAGGATTGTTCAAAAGATTTTGATTAGTCTACTTGAAAAGTATGATCATATAGTAGCTACAATCGAAGAATTAGAACTTGCAACAATTATCAGTTATTGAGTTCATGGGTTCTCTTCAAGCTCATGAACAAGATTAGCGAGAAGAGGTGAAAATTCTTTGGAGCATGCTTTTCAATCCAAAGTGGGTATTAAGAACAAGAGCAAGGATTTTAAGAAAACGTCTAAAAAAGACCAGAAAAATTCTGATTTTAAAGAGGGCATGTGGAAAGGAAAATCGGCAAAATTTCCATCTTGTGGCATTTGCAAAAAAAAAAATTACTTGAAGAAAAATTGCTACCATATCAGAAAGTTGCAATACAGAAATTGCAAGAAGTTTGGGTATATTGAAAAATATTGTAGATTTAAAAATAATCATCAAGATCATTATTCTAAAGAAAAGGAGGAGAATGAACATTTGTTTTTTGTATGTCAAGCACTCGCTCAAGAAGAAAATTTTTGGTTTATTGATAGTGGTTGTAGCAACCATGTGGCTTCTGATGAATTCATTTTCATAGAACTTAATACCTCTATTAAAGCCAAAATCAAGATGAGAAATGGAGAACTTGTTGAATCTAAAGGAAAAGGTACAATAGCAATCTTAACAAATAAAGGTACCAAATTTATTAAAGATGTATTACTTGTTCCTTCTCTTGATCAGAATTTATTGAGTGTTGGACAGGTGATGGAAAACAGTTATTCTTTGTGCTTTGAGAATGATTTATTTAAAATATATGATCCCAAGAACAAATTGGAATTATTTGAAGTAAAAATGGGAAGAAATAGAAATTTCTATATTCAGTGGAGTTATACTAAAGCTATGGTGGCAATGGTGGATGAGTCTATGTTATGGCATCAAAACTTTGAATATTATAATTTTAATTCTTTAAGACTTTTACACCAAAAAGGGATGATGAAAGATTTTCCTCTTCTTCTGAAAAAAGAAATTCAAGTATGTGAAGGGTGTATGGTTGGAAAACAACACAAATTACCATTTCCTTCATAAAGCAATTGGTGAGCTACAGAAAAATTATAATTCGTTCATATGGATGTGTGTGGACCAATGAAGACTCCAACTTGCAATCAAAGCAGGTATTTTATTCTTTTTATTGATGGTTTTACAAGAATGATTTGGGTCTATTTTTTACATGCAAAATCTGAAGTTTTTGACACCTTCAAGAGATTCAAATGTCTTGTTGAAAATCAGTCTGATCGAAAAATTAATTGTTTGAGAAGTGATCAAGGGACTAAATATAATTCTAAGGTGTTTGCAAATTTTTGTGATGCTGAAGGAATAGAACATCAACTTTTCGTCGCTTATTCTCTATAGCAAAATGGAGTCTTTGAAAGAAAGAACAAAATTGTCATGGAAATGGCGAGATGTATGTTGCTAGAGGAAAAAATGCCTTAAGAATTTTGGGGTGAGGCAGTGAATACTATTGTGTTTTTGCTCAATCGTTTGCATACAAAAGCAGTTGAAAACGAAACTCCTTTCGAAGCTTGGAATGGATTTAAATCCTCTGCAAGTTTTTTAAGGGTTTTTGGATGTATTTGTTATATATATGTTCCACCTCAAAAGTGGACCAAACTTAAAGAGAAGACCGAAAAATGAATATTTGTTAGATAAAACAATGTTTCAAAAGGTTTTCGAATTTTCAACTTGAAGACAAGAAAACTTGTTGTGAGCAGAGATATAAAATTCAATGAGAATGCATCCTAGGATTGGGAAGCTAAGAAAGTAGTTTAACAAAGTGCTGAAGTATCAATTGAGCCATTCATTAAAGAGGAAGTTGAATATGAAGTTGATGGAAATCAACATATTCAAGCAGAAACTTCTTCATCCTCTCGATTGGTAGATGAAGACAATGAAGAGGAGTCAAACCATGAATGCTCGGTAAGGAAACAAGACTTCTCAGTGAAGTTTATGAGCATTGTAATTATTCAACACTTGAGCCAAATAGTTATGCAACAGCTTCAAAGGAGGAAGTTTGGCGGAAAGCAATGAACGAAGAAATCAGAATGATAGAAAAAAATTGCACTTGGGAGTTGGTTCCTTTGCTTGAAAATAAAGAAGTCATTGGATTGAAATGGATTTACAAAACTAAGTTAAATCCAGATGGCTCTATTTTGAAGCATAATGCAAGATTGGTTGCAAAGGGATATGCAACAACATGAAATAGATTATAATGAAACTATTGCTCCGGTTGCAAGAATGGATACCATTAGAGCTTTAGTCTCTCTCACTGCTCAAAATGGTTGGAAGATTTTGCAATTAGATGTGAAGTCAGCATTTCTAAATGGAGTGTTGGAAGAAGAGATATTTGTCGATCAACCATAGGGATTCAAAAAGGACGAAATCAAAGTTTATAAACTAAAAAAGACATTGTATGGATTAAAACAAGCACCAAGGACTTGGTACAGGAGAATAGATCAATACTTTATCTAGCAAGGTTTCAAGAGGAGCCAAAGTGAGCCTACATTATACATCAAGTCTCAAAATCATAATGATTTTATCATCGTATACCTCTATGTAGATGAATTGGTTTTTACTGAAGGTAATGCCAATATGACGAAAAATTAAAAACGAGATGATGACCAATTTTGAGATGACTGATTTGGGAAATTTACATTATTTCCTTGGCATTGAAGTCAGTCAAGAAATTGGTGGAATATTCTGTTGTCGGAAGAAATACACTGAAGATCTCTTGAAAAGGTTCAATATGTCGGGCTGTAAATCAGTGGCAACTCCGTTAATTCCAAATGAGAAATTGAAAAAGGATGATGGAGAAAAGAAAGTGGAAGCATCTATCTACAAAAGTCTTGTGGAATTTTGTTGTATTTGTGCAATACAAGACCTGACATCTTGTATGCTACTAGTTTACTCTTAAGATTAATGCAAAGACCTAGCCAAATTTATTTTGGTACAGCCAAAAGAATACTGAGATATTTGCAAGGAACTATCAACTTTGGTATGTTGTATAAGAAAACATCATATGTGAAACTTGTTGGATTTATAGATAGTGATTGGGCAAACTCGTATGATGATTTGAGAAGTATTTCTGATTATTGTTTCAGCTTAGGATCTACTATGTTTTCTTGGAGTTCGAAAAAGCAAGAAAATGTGGTGCAATCAACAGCTAAAGCGAGTATGTAACATCCACTGGTTGTGCAAATCAAGCCATTTAGTTGAAAAAAATACTTGAAGATATGGGAGAAGAACAAACAAAGCCTATCGAAATCTTTTGTGATAATCAATCTGCCATAGCAATTGCTAAAAATCCAGTCCAACATTACAGAACCAAACATATTGCAATCAAATATCATCTCCTTCGTGAGGTGGAATAAAGAGGCGAGATTGTTCTGAAGTTTTGCAAATTAGAAGATCAACTTGCTGATATATTTACTAAAGCACTCTCTTGAGACAGGTTTCAGATTCTTAGATCATAACTTGGTGTCAACAAAAATCACATCAAGGAGGAGTATTAAAGACCTTTATTTGTGATGATATTTTCTAGAAGATGTTTCATATTCCTAGAAGATGTTTCATATTCTTAGAAGATGAAAAGAGTATTTTATTAAATATAAACTTCTCTATATAAGAGAATGTTTTGTAGAAGAAAAATTAAGAAACATTAGAATCAATCTAAAATAAAGATTGAAGTTGCTCATCAAATTCTCTTTTTTTATTTTCTACTTCTGATTTCCTTTCGCAATTACACTGAATATTTTCCCACACCGTTAAAATATAACATTCAAGAGCGAAGAAAAATAATAACAAAAATAGACACCAAGAATTTTTAAGTGGAAACCCAAATAAATAAATAAAAACCACGGGAACTGAGTCTATACAAATCTCACTATGAAAAATAAAATTTATAATATTATTCTAGAAACTGAATATTCTAGAAAATATTTACTAAGAGAAAATCACCACTCTTAAATTTCACAATGTGCAAAGAAACATCTCACCTATTTTTCCTTTACACTCTTTCTTTACTCTCCCTAAAATATCTTACTCTATTTTTCGTCTTCTTGTTCTCTTCAGATTTTTTGATGATCTTCATTCATCAAAAACTCTCTATTTATAAAGAGAATTCTCGCAATATGACGAAAGAATGCATGCCTAAAATATAGGCTTTCCACATTCTTTCCCCAATTGAAAAAGAAACTTTCTTCTTCAATATTAATGATGGTAGTCCCTCATCATAAAGAGGGACCAACCACCCTTCAAATCTCTCTTTCCTAATTTATGATGAGGTAGATTGTAGTCTTGTATAGTTTCTACAAAATTCGTGCTTACCTTTTTTGCAAGATCTTTGTCATCATATTTGAGCTGTTTTCATCTTTATGAATCTTCTCAAGATACACTTGTTTGGTGTCTAATACATCTCATATCCAATGATACCTGATATCTATGTGTTTTGACTTCAAATGAAAACTCGAATTCTTGCTTAAATGAATAATACTTTAATTATCACAACACTTCTTTACAAGACTCTGTAACTGCTATAAACTCAGATTCCATTCTCAATAATACAATTAATTTTTTCCGCTTAAATTGCCATGATATCGCTGCCCCTCCAAATATAATCAAGTATCCTGATGTTGATCTTCTTGAACTGATGTCTGTAACCATGTCTGCAACCATGTTTGCATCAATATAGTCTACTAACGAAGACTCTTTACTCCCAAAATACAAGCTTAATTCATAAGCACTTCTAAGATACTTAAGAATCCACTTTATTGTATTCCAATGCTTTCTATCTGAATGATAGAAATTGGCTAACTAATCTAATAGAATGTGAAATATTAGGCCTCATACAAACCATAACATATATCAAACTACCAATTACTGAGGCATATGGAATTTTCTATATTTTTGTTTATTCTTGTTTTTTCCGCTTAAATTGCCATGATATCGCTGCCCCTCCAAATATAATCAAGTATCCTGATGTTGATCTTCTTGAACTGATGTCTGTAACCATGTCTGCAACCATGTTTGCATCAATATAGTCTACTAACGAAGACTCTTTACTCCCAAAATACAAGCTTAATTCATAAGCACTTCTAAGATACTTAAGAATCCACTTTATTGTATTCCAATGCTTTCTATCTGAATGATAGAAATTGGCTAACTAATCCAATAGAATGTGAAATATTAGGCCTCATACAAACCATAACATATATCAAACTACCAATTACTGAGGCATATGGAATTTTCTATATTTTTGTTTTTTCTTCTTTAGTAGAAGGCCTTTATTCGGAAGTAAACTTGAAATGTTTAACAAGTGGAGTACTAACTGACTTCATCTTATCCATGTAGAATCGGTTGAGAATTTTCTTGATATATTTCTTATACGAAAACCATAATTTTTCATTGTTCTTATCACGAGTAATATTCATCATAAGTATCTATTTCGGTAGTCCTAAGTCTTTCAATGCAAAAGGATTGTTAAGTTCTTTTTTTAACTTAGTAATCTTTTATTATTTGGGCCCACAATCAACATGTCATCGACATAAAGTAGAAGAATTATAAATATATCTTCGAAAATCTTTTCACAAACACACAATAAGAAAGTTTTCTTGTGTCCTTGATTGACCAAAAATGAATTAAATTTCTTGTACCATTATTGTGGAGTTTGCTTTAATTCATACAAGCACTTCTTCAATCTACATACTTTCTTATCTTCAATGGCGAATCCTTCTGGTTGCTCAATATAGTTCTCTTCTTCTAGTTCACCATGCAAGAAGATGCTATTAACATTGAGTTGTTCAATTTCTAAGTTTGGACTTGAGGCTAATCCAAGTACTACTCATATAGATGATATTTTCACAATAAGTAAACATATTTCCTCAAAGTCAATGTCCTTCTTTTGACCAAAGCCTTTAACGACAAGTCGTGCCTTATACATTGGTTGTTAATTTTTGTCTTAAGTGTCTTTTGCCCCTTTGGAAGCTAAACCAATTCATAAGTATGGTTCTCATACAATGATCTCATCTCATTTTGCATCGCATCCAACTAGTTCTTTTTATGTTAATGCTCTATAGCTTTCTCATAGCACTTGAGTTTATCGCCATCAGTGATCATCACATACTCGCTTACAAAGTATCTTCTTGATATTCAAAGATCTCTTGTTGACCTTCTTGGATTGAGTTCCACAACTGAATTAGGGAAAATTTCTATTTCTCTTTGGTCAACATTATTAGTTACTTGATCACTAGAATCTCTAGCATCTCGCCCATCAAAAGTTAATTTCAGCAAATCAACTCTTACTTGATGTTCATCAGTGATCTCAACATCATTCTTAATGTCTTCACTGATCTGGTCTTCAAGACTTTTGAAAATCTTCTTGTCAACTGGATCCTAAAGGCTATATCTGAATACATCATTTCTGTAGCCGATGAATATGCATTATTTAGTTTTGTTGTCTACCTTGGACTTCTCATCTTTTGAAATTTGGATGAATGTTCTGCATCCAAAACCTTTAGATGTTTATAAAAGACGTATTTTCCTATCCATAGTCTATTTGACACTTCTCCACTCAATGGTGCTGATGGAGAAAATTTGATGATATTTACTACAGTCTTCATTGCTTCTCCCCAAAATATTTTGGGAAGTTTCGAATGTGATAACATGCACCTTATTTTCTCTATGATTTTTTGTTCATGCTTTCCGCAACACCATTTTGTTGAGGAGTCTTTGAAATCGATATTTCGTGTCTGATCTCGTGCATCTTGATGTATTCATCAAAGCATCGAATGTATTTGACACCATTGTCTGTGTGAATGCATTTGAACTTCTTTCCATTTTCTTGCTTTGTGAGAGCATGAAACTATTTGAAAATGTTAAACATATCATCTTTGGACTTGAGTGCATAAGCCCAAACTTTCCTTGAATAATCGTCAATGAATGTGACTATGTATTGGGCATCGCCTAACATTTTCGTTAACATGAGAGCGCAAATATTTGAATAGATGACTTCTACCACATTTGATTTCCTTGTTGTAAAATTCTTCTTAAAGAAAACTCTTTTTGTTTTCCCGCCAAACAATTAATACAATTTGGCAGAATTTCATTTTTGAGATGTAGTGGATATTCTCTTTTGCTAAGCAGTGGAAATTCTTTCTCGCTCATATGATCAAGCCATTTGTGCCATAACTAAATGGATGTGTTATCTTGAGCAGTATCTATTGATACTTTTTTCACAGTCACTTGAGTCACCTACAAGCTAGATTTTTTAATTTCTCTCGGTATAATTAGCAAACCTTTCCTGAGCTTCCATTTACCACCAACAAATTTGCTCTTGTATCCGACATTAGCAAAAGCATCAATTAATGTTAGATTTAGTCTAATATTTGAAAGATTTTTGACATCTTTGAGCAATAACTCACAACCTATGTTGGTATGGATAAAGATGTCACATTTCCAATTATTCTTGAAACATGACTATTTCTCATTTTAACGATGTCAAAATCCTCACTGGAGTAGGATGTAAAATATTCTATCTTTGAGGTAACATGATAAGATGCACCTGAGTCACATACCCAACATGATTCAAAAGTCATGAGGTTGACAACATCTTCACATATAATGACATCTTCACCCTCACTGGCAGCTGCAGTCTACTCTTCGCCTTCTTTTTTGCACTCTCTGTGCATTGTTTTCTCTTCAACTTCTAGCAGTCCTTTTTCATGTGATCCATTTTGTCACAATAATAACACTTGATGCTCTTTTTACTTCTTGATTTTGGTCTTCTTAACGTGCTGGCTTTAGGGGCCCCATTTGAGCTCCTTCTCATTACTGATAAAGCCTCCATAGAAGAGTACTCTTTATTCTTCTATCTACTTTCTTTTTCAAGAATCACAGTTGTAATATCATTGAATATCAATGTTATCTTTGCAGCATCATTGACTAAATTTGTAATGAGGTAATCATATGTATCAGACAAACTTTGAAGTAAAAGTTTGGCTCGTTCATTCTCGTCAACTTTGTGCTCCATTGCTGTAAGTTGAGAAAGTAATGTATTAAGAGTATTGATGTGATTAGTCACTGATGTCGACTTTGACATTCGTAAAGTATATAATTTTCTTTTCAAGAAGATTTTATTATTCAACGACTTTGCCTCATATAATTTTGTCAGTATATCTCAAATTTGATTGGCAGTTGTCATTTCTAAGATACTTGATAAAATTCCATTTGCCAGAGCAAGATATAAACAGGCAATAACATCCTTATCTACTTTGATCCACTTTTTATCTTCAATTATCGCTAGTATTTCGCAGATAACCATAACACAACCATATTTCCGTAATAATGCATTCATTTTTAATTTTCATAATGAAACATTATTTCCTTTAAAATTTTCAATTTCAATTATTCCCGCCATAGTAGCGAGACTTTGATACCACTTGTTCAAAAAAAAAAATAATATAATACTATAATAGTATGGATAGTACTGATCAAGACAATTTCAAAGAAAGAATGTGTTGCGAATACAAAACAGAAACGCAAAATAGAAAAGAAAATTTAACACCAAGGGTTTACGTGGTTCGGACAAGATCGTCCTACATCCACGGATGAAATCTCCAAGCTATCTTCTTATTGATCACCAAGGTTACAGAAATGAACGAGAATTACAATTGACGAGAAAACACAATCAAAATAGACAAAAACGAAAATATAAGAGAAAACCATCTCTTCTATTGTCTTCCACACCGCAAATTGTAATCACTGCTTGCTCTCTATTTCTTGAATCTAAAACAGAGATATTTTTTATTGTTTCTATATGTCGCAACCTTCTGAACTCAAAAAAGAATAACCCACTTAATATTCTCTCTTATATAAACTGCCAGAAAAAACTGCTATAAAAATTCTAGAAAGAATCATCTCAATGGATGTCCATCAACCAACTTCGGACGATCCTCGATACAATGGACGTCCTTCAAACAATAATGGACGTTCTTGATCCATCAATGGACGTCCATCTTCAACTATGGACGTCCGTCATCCAACTGTTGAAGTCCGTCTATCAAGTGGACGTCCAACATCTGACTATGGACGTCCAACGTCCAGCTATGGACGTGCAACATCATCAGTTAACTACCAAAAGCAGGGTCAACATCACAATTCTCCACCTTGACACTGATTTACCGAAAATAACTCGAAGATTATAACATCATTTTTACCAGACAATCAACCATGTTGAACATTCACCAAGTCTAAGCAATGCTTAAACTTAGCAATGGGCAATACCTTCGTGAATATATCTGCAAGATTGTCATCAGTTCCAACCTTCTGGTTTTTTATTTGCCCAAGAGAAATTACCTCTCTTATAAAATGATATTTCATATCAATATGCTTTGTTCTATAATGAAATATCGGATTTCTAGCTAAATGAAGTGCACTCTGATTATCAAGATGGTCAAGTCTGAACTTTCTATACCAAAGTTTCCAACAAGACCTTTTAACCACAGAGCCTCCTTAACCCCTTCACAAGTTGACAGATATTCAGATTCAGTGGTTGACAATGCTACAACTTTTTGTAAGCATGCTTTCCAACAAATTGCTCCTCCATACATTGTAAAAATATAACCTGATATGGATTTCTTTGTATCAACACATCCTGCAAAATCAGCATCCACGTATCTGACAAGTATATTTCTATTTAACTTGTGTCTACCCAACATCAGAGTTACATCAAGTGAGCCTGATATGTACCTCATGATCCATTTCAGAGGATGCCAATGAACTTTCCTTGGATTTGACATGAAACGGCTTGTTACACTTACTACATATGCAAGATCTAGCCTAGTGCAGATCATTGCATACATAATACTTCCTAGTATATTTGAGTAAAGGATTTTATCCATCCATAACCTCTCTTCGTCAGTGGTTGGACACTGGTGTTGGCTCAATTTGAAGTGAGCTCCTAGAGGTGTTGATACTGGTTTAACATTTGTGAAATCAAATCTGCTTAACACCTTCTCAAGGTAATGTTTTTGAGACAAACAGATAATTTTAGAATTTCTATATCTGATAATGTCTATACCAAGTATGCGTTTAGCTTCCCCCATATCCTTCATGTCAAATTCCCTTCCGAGTTCAGATTTTAGTTTTGAAATTGCAGATAAACTCTTTCCTGCAATAAGCATATCATCTACATATAGCAGTATAAAAGTTAGCTCACATGTTCCTTCACCCCTTTTATACACACAATGATTGTAACTGCTCCTTTCAAAACCAATTTCAGTGACAAATGAATCAAAACGTTTATTCCATTGCTGAGGTGATTGCTTTAGGCCGTATAAGGACTTATGCAGCAAACATACCTTGAAGGTATTAGAAGACATAAAACCTTTTGGTTGGCTGAGATATATTTTCTCTTCTATATTACCATGCAAAAAAGCAGTTTTTACATCAATTTGCTTCAACTCCATATCTTGGACAGCAACCATAGAGAGAAATAGTCTTATTGAAGTTTGCTTTACCACTGGTGAGAAGATTTCATTAAAATCAACTCCCTTTCTTTGAGCAAAGCCTTTTGCTACAAGTCTTGCCTTATACTTTGCCTTTTTTGAGGGATTTGTTCCACCCTTCAACTTATACACCCATCTGCAACTAATTATTTTATGAGATGGAGGTCTGTCAACTAAAGTCCATGTCTTGTTTCTATTTAAGGACTCCATTTCCTCCTGTATAGCTTTAATCCACTTATGAGAATCTGGTCGATTTATTGCTTCCTCATAAGATACTGGTTCACTATTTTCAAGATCAGTGGAAACCATTAAAGTATATGCAATTATATCTGCATATCCAAGCCTTTGAATAGGTTTAATTACCCTCCTGAATCTATCTCTGGTCAACTGATAATCCAACAACTATTCTTCCTCATTTTGAGATGTAGCTTCTGTTTGATGATTTTCATCTTCAATCTGAACTTCCTGAGATGAAGAATTATCATTTTCAAAATCAAACTCCACCTCAAATTTATCTTTAGGTAAGGAATTTGAAATTTTCTCAACAGGAATATCAGTAGATAATTTCAGTGGAAAAACATTCTCATTAAACACCACATCTCGGCAAGCAATGACCCTTTGTTTTCCTGGTTCAAGTGACCATAATCTGTACCCTTTCACCCCCTCATGATAACAAAAAAATATGCACCTTTGAGATAGAGCCTGAAGCTTATCTTGTTTATAGTGTGCATATGCAGTACACCCAAAAGTGCGTAGGTGAGAATAATCTACAGGGTAGTTGTGTCACATCTGAAATGGTGTTTTAAAGTCCAATGCAGATGAAGAGGATAAATTTATGAGATAACTAGCAGTTTTCACTGCTTCAGCCCAAAAGCTTCTTGGTGTTCAGCTGTAAGTAACATGCATCTCACTCTTTCCAATATTGTTCTGTTCATCCTCTCAGCTAAGCCATTTTGCTGTGAAGTATGACTTACTGCATTATGTTAGATGATTCCTTCTGATTTACAATATTCATCAAATTTCTTTGAACAATATTCCATGCCATTGTCAGTTCGAAGTTTCTTTACTTTCTTAGATGTCTAATTTTCTACCATGGTTTTTCATGTTTTAAAAGTATCAAACACTTGATCCTTTGTCTTAAGACAATAAACCCACAGCTTTCTGGAGAAATCATCAATTATGGTCATGAAATAATGTGCACCTCCCTTAGATGCAATTTTTTCAGGTCCCCATACATCAGAGTGGATATATTCCAATATTCCTTGAGTTTTATTCATTGATCTATTGAACTTTACATGACTGCTTTTACCAAGAATACAATTCTAACAAAATTTCAGTTCTGTATGTTTATATCCTAACAAGACATTCTGTTTGTTCAACTCAATTAGTCCTCTGTCACTAACATGACCTATCCTGTAATGCCATAGCTCTGTATCATTGAGTTTCTGTTGAATTACAATAGATGCTTCTCCAATGATTGTTTGCCTTGAAGAACATACAGTCCATTCTGGAGGTTTCCTTTCATTACCGTAAGAATTCCCTTCAGAATCTTCATTGTTCCATTTTCTACCCAAACAATGCAACCTGACTTGTCTAGCATACCAATTGACAGCAAATTCCTTTTCAACTGCGGAAAAAATCTGACATTATGAATTGTTCTAATACAGCCATCATGCATGATAATCTACAAATGTCCTTCACCTTCAATTTGGCAGGACTGGTTATTTCCGAGCAACACTTTGCCTCTAGTTGTTTTCGTGAAACCTTGCAACCATTCTTTTCTTGGTGTCATGTGGAATGAACACCCTGAATCCAGCACCCACAATTCACTTGAGTCTGTTACTGAAGCCACAAGAATATCTGAGGATTCATAACCATTTGAGGCAACAGCAGCATCAGCCTTTTCAGTTTTCTTCTCATTCAGTTTTCTCTTCCTTTCATAACAATCCTTCTTGAAATGACCTTCTTTGTGAAAAAAGCAACACCTTTTGCCATTTCTGGACTTTGATCGAGATCTGCCTTTGGTAGGTCTAGGATCTCTATTATGTGATCGCCCTCTAACAGACAGTCCTTCACTTTCGGAGTTATCCTTTGAATCAGCCCGTTTCTGGAGTTCTTTAGAATTTAGAGCCACCTTGACTTCAGTCATTGTTAGGGTCTGTTTACCATATAACATGGTATCAACAAAATGCTCATATATTTTGGGTAACGAACTGAGCAGAATAATACCTTGATCCTCTTCCTCTATCTTGACTCCGATGCTGCTCAAGTTAAGAAGAATTTTGTTAAAATCATCCAAGTGCTTTCTCATTTCCTTTGAATCCTCCATGGTTAAAGTGTACAACTTCTTTTTTAGATACAATCTATTGGCTAAAGATCTTTTCATATAAAGAGCCTCCAATTTCTGCCAGACAGATAGTGCTACCCTTTCTTCAGTGACTTCTCTCAAAACTTCATCACCAAGACTTAGTAGAATTGCACTGTGTGCTTTGGATTCAACATCATCTGCTTTACTAGAATCAGTTTCTTGAAGAAGTTTGATGGCGTCCTCATCAATAGCCTGAGCCAGACCTTGATGAACCAACATGGCCTTCATTTTTATCCGCCAAAGACTAAAGTTATTGTTACCGGTGAATTTGTCTACCTCAAATTTTGTCATATTCAAAGGCCTCAATCTTTAAGAACTAAATGTTGATCTCCACGCTCACCACACCAATCGTTGCGAATAAAACACAGAAAAGAAAATTTAACACCAGGGGTTTACGTGGTTCGGACAAGATCGTCCTACATCCACGGATGAAATCTCCAAGCTATCTTCTTATTGATCACCAAGGTTATAGAAATGAACAAGAATTACAATTGACGAGAAAACACAATCAAAACAGACAGAAATGAAAATATAAGAGAAAACCATCTCTTCTATTGTCTTCCACATCGCAAACTATAATCGCTGATTGCTCTCTATTTCTTGAATCTAAAACAGACATTTTTTTTTATTGTTTCTATATGTCGCAATCTTCTGAACTCAAAAAAGAATAACCCACTTAGTTTTCTCTCTTATATAAACTGCCAGAAAAAACTACAGTAAAAAATCTAGAAAGAATCATCTCAATGGATGTTCGCCAACCCACTTTGGACAACCCTCGATACAATGGACGTCCTTCAAACAACAATGGACGTCCTTTATCCATCAACGGACATCCGTCTTCAACTATGGACGTCCGTCATCCAACTATTGAGGTCCGTCTGTCAAGTGGACGTCCAACGTCCAGCTATGGACGTCCAACAACATCAGTTAACAACCAAAAGCAGGGTCAACATAACAGAATGTACCATACAATCTCCTTAAACAGAATTACATTTCTAAGTAAGTTCCTAAGAAAGTCTGGAAGAGTCACAAACGGTCCCATTTAAAATCAAATTTTCTTTCCTAGAACTTACTTACACAATACAATTACACTACTAAATAAGCAGTATGAAGAACGATAGCAAATGCAATAAAAAAATATCAGAAATAATTTCTAACACCGTTAAAATATAACAGTGAAGAAGTAAGAGAAATAAGAGCAAAAATAGATACCGAAAATTTTTATGTGAAAACCCAAATCGAGAAAAGTCATGAGGACCAAGTTTATAAAGATCTCACTATAAAAAAAATAGGATTTGCAATATTCTTCAAGAAATTAATTATTTTAAATAATATTTATTAAGAAAAAATCTTTACTCTTAAATTTCACAATTGACATAAAAGTATCAAACTTATTTTCCTCTCACACTCTTTTTTTATTCTTCCTAAAAAATCTGATTTTATTTTTCTTCTCTTCCTTTTCTCTTTGTTGTTCTCTTTAGATTTTTTGATCATCTTCATTTATAAAGAACTCTTTATTTATAAAGAGAATTCATGCAATGCATTGAAAAAATGTGTGCATAAAATGTAGGCTTTTCACATTCTATTTAGCATGGAATAATAATAACCAAGTAGTTTTTCTTTCTGTTCGCGGATAGAAACCCCAAAAAAAACATTATTTACCTTTTTCTGAATCTGGGAAATGGATTCGTGCAGGAACTGGTTCTGCAAAATCATCATATCATATCATGACCTAAGGTCCTAGCTTATTGTCTCTCTCATGAGAGACTGAGATAGATAGAAAGAAAGAAGGAAAGAGAGAGAGAGAGATAATGACTTAAGAGAGAGAGATAGATAAAGACTTAACTGCAAAAATTTTTATTTTTTATTTTTTCACCTTTTTTGTTCTTATTCGCTTGAGAGATGAATCCAGTTGTTGCTCCAAGCTTTGAAGTTCTCTCAAACTTAATAGCTCGAGACCTTCCCCAAGGTAGTTTCTACGTCAAGCAGTAAAAACAATTATTAACTACTGTACCATAACTTGAACAAACTAGAAAAATCATGTATATTCAACCCTTTTTTCTTTCTCAATCGTACTTATAAACCCTTTCCTGTTTTCCCAAAAAAAAAAGAAGAGAAAATAGCGAGGACCAGCATGTCAAAATGTGGTTTGAAAACTATTTTGAGTCAACAGTTCTAAAACTCAGGATGTTTAATGACAACTGTTGTCAAAAAGCCATAGTTCTTGCAGGACATTATCGATGGAAAGTGTAATAGGACAAAGTCATTGTACCTTAAATTTTTTTGAAGCAATTCCATTTTCATTAGGAGTTTAGGATATTCCAAGGTCGGATTTATCTGCACACCGAAAAAAGGAGTCAGAGTTGCAAATTATTTTGAGTATCAATGCGTAGATGCTTCACTAGCTATGACTAGGTGATAAGTTATTGTTTGTACAAATGTTTTCTGTCTACATGGAGAATAACTGTTTTACAAGCATAACCTATCACTTAATATCACCTAAAAGGTAGATTTAGAGCCTCCCAAATCACAAAGATAACAAAGTTTAAGAGCTTCCAGATGGGTTATATAAATAATCCTTCATAAATATGTAGAGAGGTAACATAACTTGCAAAGATTATCATTGGCAGCTATAAAGTTTGAACCAACCAGTTAAAGATATCATATTGTACGAGAAATTCTAGAGGCATATTGTTATTGCATTTCTATATATATTCTGATCTAGGTATTATCCTAGATCAGCTTGCATGAATAGATAATGAATACCTCGGGTTCTGAATTTGTAGCGATTATCCTTCGTTCTACGACTGTGTATTGTTCGTATCGTTCGAGAATTCGACTCATACTGTTTTAAAATAAGTCGATAATTGATTAGTAATCACGGAGTACGGCATTAAATTGAATAATTAGAAAAAATATACACATCTCATCAAGAATTTCTTGACATCCCAATCAGATTATCATCTGCAAAAAGTAATGTCTGTTGATAATATTGTCACTTTAATTATAAAAAAAAGAAAATTTCAAGACAAGGAAAGGAAAAATCACCAGAACCTTTGTAAAAAACTTTATGGATTGAACGAACTTCATTTTAGATTGATATTATTTGTGCTGATAATGAAATTCAAGTTTTTTTTTTCAAATTTTTAACGAAGACGTCCTTCAACAACTACATACAAGTCTAATGGCTCTTCATTCCATGTCACTGACAAACATAGGAAAAATCAAAATACTAGGTTAGAAAAACAAAGCAAGAAGAAGCATCATGCTCCTTACTGACACGTACGTGGCTCTAGGATTTTTTTTTTCTCAAAAGCTCTAAACATGTTTGTAATATATAATTAATTATGTAAAGATTAGTTCAAAATGGGTATGCATTTCGATCTAAATAGCAGCTCTTTTGTTTTTAGTTTATAATATTTAGTGAATACGGAAGAAAGAAATTTGTATGTGATCAATCTGAGAGTTCAGATGATTAAGATATTGCAGAAGAAAAAATTGACTTATAAAGCAACAGACAGAGTATATGAATCAAGAACAAGGTCTTCCCTATCACATATGGTCTTTCGTTCCTTTTTGGGGGAAGAAATCTTTGAATCCATCCAACTAAAGAGTAATGGAGATAGAGATAGAAATAGATAGATAGAGAGAGAGAGTATGGTTTGATGTTTAGGTTAGGAGAGATTTTGTAAAATGATTAAAAAAATTAAACTGTATTTGAATAGGAAAAATACTTGTAATGATGAATTAACAGTATAATTTAAAATGGTAATCCTAATTTTGGAGCCATGTTTTGTGGAAGGTAGACCTGTCTCTCACAGTCCTATCACCTATGAACAACTTTCGACCAAAGTAAATAAAAACAAAACCCCAAAATTAAAAATGAAAAAAATAATAATAATAATTAGGAATTCATAAGAACATTTATATAAAAAACCTGGAGTCAGTGGAAAACTCAAAGAGCTTTCCATTGGTGGAAAAGACGATCAAAGCAACATCAGCGTCGCAAAGCACAGAGATCTCGTTAGCTTTCTTTATCAATCCACTTCGTCTCTTCGAAAACGTCACTTGCCGACTGATTTTGTTCTCAATTCTCTTCAGTTGAACTCTTCCTCTTCCCATTTTTACCAGAAAAGAAAATTCCAGAAAAAAAAAACACAATGAAAAACCAAAAAATAAAAACCCTAAAGTGTGTTCTTCGTTAGAATCCAGAAAAAAAACGGCAAAAGCATTAAAATGATAAAATGGGTGTCATCCTCTGTGTATGCATAATGGGTATGTTGCCATTTTGGTGAATTTCAGAAACATTTTCTGGATATTGGGAGCAGGAGTTCATCTTTGCTTATATGGGAAAGAGAAAGAAAAAAGAAAATGAGATGATGGGCAGGGTTGGAGAGAGAGAGAGAGAGTGAAAAATGACAGAGAACTTTAGGACGATGAGCTGTCGATACTTAAGTGGTTGAAAAGAGTTCAGTAGTTAAGTTTCTGAAATTTCAAAGACAGTCCGTACAGAAATTCTCCCATCTGCAACTTCTCTCTCTTTGTCTATTTGCTTGCTATTTAATATTAATTTGGTTTTTATTTTTTTGGAATAATAAATAAATACGCATATCAAATGAAAGACATTTAATCTATTATTTAATTTTTCATTTAATGAAGAACACAATTATTATGACTACATTCTTATATACATCTTCATGAATTAAAAAAATTTAATGTAAGGCTATGTTCTTCGCTATTGAAATAAATTAAAAATTAAATAATTTAAAAATAAAAAGTATCAATTTTTAGAAAACAAACTATTTTTTAATGAAATTAAAAAAGAAAAACAAATGTTTTTCTTGTTAGTACACAGTTAGTTAAGCACTGTTAAGATGCTATTAATTATATTAACTAGCCGCCTGACTGGTAAACCAAAACCCACTCATCTTCTATGCAATGGATATGACCTGTACAAGTTGCTAAAATATCATTTAAAATTTCAATAATGTACCCCATTTGCCTTGCCTGTGGTCCATCTGCCATCAATGAAATTAAATAACGTTTTACTTTGGAAAGAAGGTTTTACGAGTCACTTTGGATAATTTGTTCATGTGGGTATCAAATTATTTGGCCGCAAAGTGGTCCCAAAATAACACTAGACAGTTCTTTTTAGGTGTTAATTCTGAATTTCAATATTTTTTTTAATTAATTTTCATGGGACCATCAAAAAACGACGAGCCTACGAATAACTTTAATGTCGATCTCCAAAACCTCGTATTCTATAATTCTAAACTAAAACAGAACCACCCACCCACTTTCCACTTAATTTCAGATTACATAATATTGGAAATGGATGACAAAACGAACAGCAAATTAGTTGATGGGTAAGTTGAAAATTACATTCTCTGATTTAGTTTTCTAAATTTATTTTATGTTGTTTTGAAAATATTGGGAAAAAAAAAAGCGGTATGAAAAACAATAAAAAATGCAATAAAAAACTATCAATAATATTTTATCCACTCTGTTTGTTAGAATTCGGTGTGATCTGAATTCTAGTTTAGTCGATCGGGCTCATATCCAATATTAGAGTTATTTATTTTCTTTATATATTGATATTTGAGTCGCAAAACTCATTGTACTTTGTTTTCCAAATAGTAAATTTCTCCTCTGCTCATGGTTTTTCCTCGAAAGGGGTTTCCACGTAAATCTTGGTGTCTCTGCTTCCGCAGTTTTCTTTTTTTGTTTTGCATTCGATTCTTAACAATTGGTATCATAGCTTGGTTGAGGTTCTCAATACCAATTTTCAACAATTGGTATCAGAGCGAAGTTGAGAGTTTTAGTACTCGGATCTAACGAAATTTGAGTTTGCAATTTTTTTGTCAAAAATTGCAATTTGGAAAAAGGAAATTAAAAAAAAAATAGTGTTGCCCGCTGTGTGGATTCCTAGAAAAGAAAAAAAGATGTTTTTTTTCTTTATTCCGAGAACAAAGTGCTTATCTCCTTCATGAAGTGAAGAACATGCAGCTGCTTCAGCGAAGAACATAGCAAAGAAGAAGCTGCTATGCTTGTCTGTCGAGTCGTCCAGAGAAGAAAAGAAAACTCGGTTTCTCAGTTCCGCACTACCATCGATCAAGCGCAGCTGTCGGCCAAAGACTAAGAGAGGAACCTCCCGCTTCCATGCATATACCAACTGCCCAGGCTCCAATCGTTGTGGACCCGTCGTCCGCCAATTTGCTATCCTTCACCGAAGAAGATAGTTCGTCGTAGAACCTTCTATCGCCGACCATCAATTAAGCAGACCACAGTTGGTTCGATTGATGCCACTATTTCCATAATCTCCCGAGCACAAAGAAAGTACCAATCGTTGACTACTATTAACAAACAACAATTGATTTTGTTTTGAGAAATTTTTTGGAGTAAAATTATGTTCTAGTTGGGTTGTTGGATATTCTGAATTATTTGGGATCTGGTTTTTTTGTGCTAGATATTTTATCAGATTTTTGGGAAAATTGGGGGGAGATGAGTTTGCTGAAATTTGATATTCCGTTGTTGGATCAGAATACAAGATTTCAGTTATGGCATGTGAAGATGCGAGATGTTCTTGTACAGATTGATTTAGACGACGCGTTATTAGGGCTCGATAAAATGCCCACGTTATGGAGTGAAAAGGAGAAACTTTGAAAGGATCGAAAATCTCTATCTTTGATATGTCTGCATTTGTCAAATCAGATTTTGCAGGATGTTTTGAACGAGAAATCTGCTACTAAGTTATGATTCACATTGGAGCAATTGTGTATGAGGAAAACCCTAACTAGCAAGTTGTATTTGAAGCAAAAACTTTATTCTCATCAATTGATCGAAGGGGTTTCTATTACAGAGCACTGGGTTGCATCAAGGAGTTAGTTTCAGATTTGGAAACTATGAGATGCAAGTATGATGGGAGGATTTATGGTTGATTCTACTATGCTCGTTACTTTCTTCATATGGTGCTTTTAAAGATACGATTTTATACAGTAGAGAAAGTCTAACTTTGGAAGAGGTTTATGATTATTTGTTATCAAAAGAAAAGATGAAATAAATTGTTGTTGGATCTGAGTCTTGAGGTGAGAGATTCGTCGTTCGGGGTAGAACAAGAGAGTCAAACAACAAAGACAGTGAAAATGTTCAGGATTCAAAGGGCAGAGAGAAGTCAATGAGTCGTGATAGAACCTATACTTCTGTTAGAAGAAGGGGCACATTAAAGATGAGTGTCGTAAATTGCAGAAGGAAATAGAGAGCTGCAAAGAAGGGAAAACAACTAATGACATCCGATGAAGTTGTTGTTGCAGAAGAAGAACACTATAGTGATGGAGATCTTCTAATAGTGTCAGAGGAAAACTCAAAGCCAAACAAGGATGAGATTATGGATTCAGCGTGTGCGTTTCATATGTGTTACAATTGGGAATGGTTTTCTACATATGAGAGACCATTTCAGGAGGTGTTGTGTTAATAGGTAATAATACACCTTGTAAGATAGTTGGTATTGGTACCTTCAGAATCAGAATGCTTGATGGAGTTGTCAAGAGACTAGGTAATATGCGATATGTTCCCAATTTAAAGAAGAATCTGATCTCGTTGAGTACTTTGGATTTGAAAGGGTACAAGTACAATGCTATAGGTGGAGGTATAAAGATCAGTACGGGTGTTCTCGACAAGTTAAAGAGACACAGAAGCTCTGTAAATTTATATGTGTTATAGGGTTCTACAGTGACATGTAATAAGACTGCAAAGTTTATAAATTCACCTTCAAAAGGTTTTTTGGAGAAGATTAAAAAAAAGTCAGGTTCTCAAGTGAAGTTCAAGTTGGGATCTGAATCTACATCAGAGCCGATATGTCAGTTTATTATAGATGTTTAGAGTGATACAGTCAGCACATCGTCACCAGTTTTAGTTTCACATCAGAGTGATATCGTCAAAGACAGAACCAAGAGGAAGGGTAAAACTCCACGACAATATGGTGAAACTTCTTCAGTGGGTTATGCATTGAGTGTGTTCGAGGGTATTTATTCCAGTGGGGAGTCTTCAACATATTCACATGCAGATCGTTGCGACATCTCTGATAATTTGGTGATACCATGGAGAAAATGTGATTTCTCCCCTAGTGTGTCGAATATTAGTTGGCCCAACAGGGGCCTATGTGGAAAAGGAGGTTATTTTTCGTTGGAGTTTTGCAGATCATTTGCCTTGCATTGGAATTTCTTTGAAAATGGAGATTATCAAAGTTTAATGCTCTGGATTCGTTTTTGGGTGGATCAAGAAGCCTGCATTGGATCTCTTATGTGGAATTTGTGTCAATATGGAAATTGTTAAAGTTCGATGTGACCTGATTTTCTAGTTGGGTCGTGTCGGGCCCATATCTAATATTAGAGTTATTTATTTTCTCTATATATTGACGCTTGAGTCGAAAACTAATTGTACCTTGATTTTCAAATAGTGAATTTCTCCATTGGATCTCTTATGTGGAATTCGTGTCAAGATGGATATTGTTAAAGTTTGATGTGACCCGATTTTCTAGTTGGGCCGTGTCGTGCCCATATCCAATATTAGAGTTATTTATTTTCTCTATATATTGATGTTTGAGTCGCAAAACTAATTGTACCTTGATTTTCAAATAGTGAATTTCTCCTTTGCCCGTGGTTTTTTCTCGAAAGGGTTTTCCACGTAAATCTTGATATCCCCGCTTCCATAGTTTTCTTTTTCCATTTCGCGTTCAATTATCAACACTGTTAAAATTAAAGATCAAGAAGTAAAAGAAATAATAGATAAAATAAATACCAAAAATTTTACACAGAAACCCAAATCGGAAAAAAAAAATCACGGAACCGAATTGAAAAAGGTTGCACCGTAAAAAATAGGATTTACAATATTATTCTATAAACCAAACATTCTACAAAAGATTCACTAAGAGTAAATCACCTCTTTTAGAACTCACAATCTGCACAAAAACAACTCACTTATTTTTCCCTCACACTCTTGCTTTTCTCTCTTACAAAAAGTCACTCTATTTTTTCTTTCCCTCTTCTCTAATTTTTCTTCAGATTTGAATCTAGAAGGCCTCTAATCATTTCTTTGTATAAAGAGAATTTCTTTCAAAAAGATAGATAACATGAGACATGAATAAGGGACACTTTTTTCTTTTTCTTCATTTTCAGTCATCCACAAATTTGAATGCCATTCTCTCTTGCAACTTTCATTTCTTCTCTCTCCCTCTCTTTCAGTTTAAGTTGGTGGCCCTCATCATGAAGAGGGCAGCTACCAAAATCCTCTCCTCCCGACTTATGATGAGATTGGTCGTAGTTTTGCTGAACTTCTACATAATTCATATTTACTTTGTGCAAGATCTTTTTCATCGTATCTAAGTCATTTTCATATATGTGAATATTCTCAAGATATACTTGTTTTGTGTCTAACATATCACGAATCCAATGATATCAGATGTCAATATGTTTTGACCTCAAATAAAAGTTTGGATTCTTACTCAAATGTATAGTATTTTGACTGTCACAATACAAAATGTACTTTTATTACTTGTGATCTAATTCTGTCAGAATTGCTTATGACCTAATTCTATTAGAAAATTTTACATTCATAAAATTTCTTTATAGGCTTTTGTAGTCGTAATAAACTCAGCTTATGTTGTAGACAATGCAATTGATTTTTGCCTTCTAGATTGCCATGACACTGCTTCCCCTTCAAATGTATTCAAATACCCAAACATTGATATTTTGTCGTCAACATCTCAAATCATGTCTGCATCAGTATTGCCTACTAACAAAGTCTCATTAGTTCCAAAGCATAAATAGAATGCAAAAGAATCTATAAGATATCTAAGAATTTGCTTCACAATATTCCAATGTTCTTTGCCTTGATTTGATAGAAATTTGATGACTACTCCTTTCACGACCCAGATGCTAGCCTAACAGAAATGCCGATTTGAACGACTCAATTCTCAGAGAGGACCCGATCGCCTAGCTCAATGCTTGATTCGCAACGAAAGACTTGAACACAAATAAAATCATATCCCACAGAAGATGATCCTAGGTTCACATAGTGATTACGAAAAATATCAGCATAAATATCTAAAACATTGAGCATCAAATCCAAAAGTCTAAATATCATCCAAATATTTTAATACAAACCCAAATTCAGATATTCAAGTTCTCAATAATAAACGAAAATAAAACAATCAAGGAAATAAGGGGGTAAAACAGGAAATCCACCACCTAGCTACTACTCTTGGCTATCATTGCCTCTACTTGGAGAGAGAAGGTTGTTAGGGTGTAATTCAGTAGACAGATTATACTAAATGTAATGCATGTAAAACTAGTTTTATCTTTTCACATTAAAACGATGATGAAGAAAAATGTAGTTATTGTTTTTGTGCTTGTGCATGAGTTTATAATAATTTCAAAAACAATATTTACCATCAAAATAGGCTCCATAAGGCCCCGATGAGGCAATTATCAAAACATCAATGGATACCTAGCCAACATGAATAAAATAAACTTGCATAATTTTTTACAAGTTATAAACAAAGATTCGTGAAAAATGAGGGTCACTCAAGGATTTGCTAGTGAGTGGAGCTATGAGCCATCAAGCCACCTGTCAAATGAAAGGGTGCTAGGCGAGCTAACCCATCGACTCACAACCTCCCATTCGTGTGACTAAACCTTGGCTAGGTTAGGAGGCTCTAAACCCAAGGAGCGCATCATGACCTCCCTATCACCCTTTCAATTTCCGCGGCTTGAAACTCGAGAACATGTAACCAGTGCCCTATCACCCTTTTACACGTACAAACAATCAATTTTCTCATAGTAAAAGATTTCACGGAATAGCCTCATGATGTTTTAGCATCAAAACTGCCTAAAACATCAATAGGATTCATCCTCCTAATATATACATAGAATATCAACATAATAATGCACGATAAAGTAAACGTGAGAAAACATACGTATACATAAACATAGACGTGCTATCAAACAGTCTCCATTGGATTTTTAAGTGTGGTACCCCAATAAATATTAGTTCAAAAACAAGATGCAATGCACAAGGTATAGAAATCCCTATCTTTTCGGCTTTCTCTTTTACTGATCGGGACAACGGCCTCCTCAGGAATTGTCTCAAAGTCTCCAAATTTGTCTAAGCCTAAAACCAAGTCAAAAGACAAGAATTCTCATTAATGAATCACAAGGGATAGGTGGAAGGGTCCTATACAAAGATTAAGAACCCAACATACGTGTAAACGATTCAAAACATGTGAAAATGCACTGTGTGGTTTAAACGAGAGAAATACAGAGAGCGTGCTCGAGAAAGGCAAATAATTAAATGATTGATACCAAAAAATTTGGAAATCGTGTCCACCCCTGCTTCTCTATGGGTACTAGTCTGATAAGGCCTTGGTATGAAAAAATGGTGTGAATTGTTTTTGGGTGACAAACTGGCCGATGGAAGGAGAAATACAAAAAGCGAGCGAGAGAAAGAAAAAATAATTAAACGACTGATACAAAGAACTTTGGAAACCATGTCTACCCTTGCTTCGCTAGGGGTACTAGTCAAATAAGGCATTGGTACGAAAAAATAGAGTAAATTGTTTTTGAGTGACAAATTGGCCAATGGAAAGAGAAATACAAAGAGCTAGCAAGAGAAAGGCAAACTAATTAAACAACTGCTACCAAAAACTTTGGAAATCGATTCCACCTCTGCTTCTCTAGGGGTACTAGTCTGATAAGGCCTTGGTATGAAAAAATGGATTGAACTTTTTTTGGGTGACAAACTGATGCACCAGCGGAAGGGAAAGATAGTATAACCTGTTGAATATTTGAAGTGTTGAAGAAATAGTTGAAGTGCTGAACAATCAATTGCTTGAAGAGCTAGAGAGGTGGTCAATCAAGGATTGGATAGGCTAGGCAGTGATCGATCGGTAATTCTCAAATTTTAGCAGCCTCAGTTGTTGCGGTCGCAAAAGCTGTCAATCATCAACAGTGGAAATTAAGACAAACTCAAGCGTTTTCTTGAGCGGTCGATCGACTTAAGTGAATGGATGACTTTGTGAATGAGTACCTTCTTGATGGTTGGACACCTCTTCACACTCCCTTTCTCCAAGGATTAAGAATGCAGATGCCAGTAAGAGAACTTACTCACCTCCAAGTAAATTCAATCTTGTGATGCAACACACACAATGAGACTTTGGATGCAAGTCACCAAAGTGTTGAAAGAAGAATCACTCCAATTTCGAAAGAAAGAAAAAACTTTTATTAATCAAACTTCAATGTCCTAAAAATACGTACTAGGTGACTTTATATATCCAATTACAAAGCATAGAATAGTAAACAAACTAGGTATTCGGCCTCGTATGACCAATTACTATACTAGTAATTAGGTAACTTTCTAAAGTGATTAATTAATTATTCCTTGCTGGTTTGTTCTTCACGAGTTGGTGGCTTTTTGGTAGCTACTTCCTCCTCAAGTTTGGCCACTTGGATGGTTACCAATCTATGCAAGAATCAATCTTCCTTTTGTCTTCTATCTTGGCCGATTTGGAAGCTTTCCATAACCTTTCTTTCTTTCTTTGATCTTTCTTGCACTTCAAGCATATCCTTTTGGGCTTCTTTCCATAGCATTAAGGGCGTGAGCCCTCCTTGATCTTCATGAGTTGATAGCTTTTCTATTTGGGGCCCTTGATGAGTTGTCTTCCAAATAGTTGGAAATTTTCTTGCTTCTGTTTTCCTGAAATTCTAGCTTCTGCAAATGTATTAAATTGAATGAAGATTTGATGAGGTGATAAATGTTTGATATATGAATGGATTCAATAGTATGAACTAATGAGCATACAAGAACGTGAGAATTTTCTTCACCATGTTCTACATAAGTTAACAGGTTTACTCATTGAAATTTTCTAACTTTCATTGTAAATCCTCCAATTCCTATTCTCATTATAATTGTGATTTTATGCTTTTTGTAGCTTGATAATCTGTTGTAGTTCCTTGCTGTAGGTTACTTTAAAGTTTATATTCTTAATACAATTTGATTGTTTTGTGTGATGGATATTTAGTACGGAACTGTTGTAATACAAATTGATCACCAAAATGAACTAATTGAAGATGCTTAAGAAAAAGAATGAAATGTATGAATGATAATCAACTTTTGAAATGGCAATTATGTTTTATTCTTCATGTTAATGGTTAGATAGCAAAGTTAAGCCATAATTATTGTTCATTCTTTGGTTCTGGTTAGGTGATATAAGCATCCTAGTTTTAATTGGTATAAATTAGATAGCATATCATTTGTCATTTCAAATTATCAAGCATGTCTTCAATAAATAAATTTATGAATAGGAGTATTTCACATGTATCGGGTAATTACTTTCTGAATCATATCCAGCACTTTTAGTTAGATAATTGTCATACAATTTAATTAAGCATACTATCCATACTGTTCGTTGTATAAAAATTGTTGAATATACCATGAAACTTGTTGACTTAACATAACAGTATGCAAATCCTTAGTACATTCCATATATATTTCTGTTTATGATCAGATCAATTGTTCTTAGTCGCATTAAGTAACAATCATGTCTTATTCATTATTTGTTAAGTGAGTTGATAAGATGTTCAATGAATATTTAGTCAAGCATGATCAGCTATTAATCCACGTAAACTTATTATTGAGTTGTTAGTTATATCAACAGCTTATTGTTCACCTTGATGTTAATTATCTATCCACATGCCCGTTTATATAGTCAACATGTTTTTAATTTCCTGTTAGATACATATTTTGTGAATTAATATTTTACATGTCCTTGTTATCTTAAGTGTGACTAGTATCATCTTCCTCGTATGATTAATTGTAGTTATCCATTATAGGTGCTGCTACTGTGATTTATTGTTTCAATTCCTTTCATCTAATTATACTCGTTGTTCATTTCTGTTGTTTTTATTTTATTGTATTAATATGTCTCATGCATCATGTTAATAGAAACAAGTAGGGAGTGCCATTTTGGATGGTACTCACATGTATGAGTAAGGAAAACAAAATGAACGAATGCTAACGAACGAATGATGCAATGGGGAGTTGAAGGGCGAATGAGTAGTTCGGATCTAGCCCACATAAGGTTAGAAGTCGATCAAACCATTCCATCCCATACATGTTCCTTCAATTTCCAACTCGATGTACGAGTAATGAATGAATGAATAAAAAGTAATGAAAAATTAGTTTGGGGCAAACCCATTCCAAGTAAACTAAAGAGAGGCATGACATATGTATATTCCCTTTCCTTACTAAGTCTTTTAGACTTACGTATTACTTGTGGTGTAGGTAATGAAATGATAATGTCTGGAGTGGAAGATGATGCATTTCTCATGGAGCTGAGGTGTATCCGGATGAATCACGATATGAGTAGAATGGCGCAAGAGGATGACAAATATTTTGTTTAAATTGTAGGGATTTAATAAAGGGGCAAGATTTGCCTAAACTTGATTTCGATGTTTTCTTGGATGATCTCTTTCTAAACCCTAAACTTATTTGAAGTTTAATTTTAAAAAAAGTGTTTTTCCACGTACTCTGATTTTATTTATACTCTTCAATTTTAGGTTTAATTCTAACGTACAAAATTTTACAAGTTAAGTAGAGAAAGAAAAAAGAAAATTTTTCTCGTAAAATTATTTAAGGAAAATATTAAAGAAAGAATATGGAATTTGACGTGGGGCGTCACAGCAACTACCAATAAATCCTCTCCTTTCGACTTATGATGAGTTTGTTGTAGTTCTGCTGAACTTCTACAGAATTCATACTTACTTTTCTGCAAGATCGTTATCATCATATCTGAGTCATTTTCATATGTGTGAATATACTCAAGATATACTTGTTTTGTATTTAACACATCACAAATCCAATGATATTATATGTCAATATGTTTTGAGCTCAAATAAAAGCTTGGAGGCTTACTTAAATGAATATTATTTTGACTGTTATGATACAAAATGTACTTTTATTGCTTGTGATCTAATTCTGTCACAATTGATTATGACCTAATTCTATTATAAATTTTTACATTCATAAAATTTCTTTATAGGCTTTTGTAGTTGTAATAAACTCAGTTTCTGTTGTAGACAATGCAACTAGTTTTTGTCGTCTAGATTGCCATGACAATGTTTCCTCTTTAAACGTAATCAAATACCCATATATTGATCTTTTGGCGTCGACATCTCAAGTCATGTCTACATCAATATAGCCTAATAACAAATATTCTTTATTTCCAAAGCATAAACTAAATTCAAAAGTATCTATAAGATATCTAATAATTCGCTTCACAACATTCCAGTGTTCTTTGCCTTGATTTGATAGAAATTTGATGACTACTCCTATCACGATCCAGAGGCTAGCCTAACAAAAATGTCAAGTTGAACGACTCAATTCTCAGAGAGGACCTGATTGTCAAGCCCAAAGCTTGATTCGCAACGAAAGACTTAAATACAAATCAAATTCATAACCCACACGAGATGAAACTAGGTTCACATAATGATCACGAAAAATACCAGTATAAATATCTCAAACACTGTGCATCAAATCCAAAAGTCTAAACATCATCCAAATATTTTAATTCAAACCTAAATTCAGATATACAAGTCCTCAACAATAAATGAAAATAAAGCACTCAAGGAAATAAGGGCTAAAATAGGAAATCCACCACCCAACTGCTACTCTTGGCTACCATTGTCTTTACTTGGAGAGAGAGGGTTGTTGAGGTGAGTGACTAACTCAGTAGACATGTTATACTAAATATAATGCATGTAAAACTGATTTTATCTTTTCACATTAAAACCATGATGAAGAAAAATGTAGTTATTGTATTTGTGCTTGTGCATGAGTTTATAATCATTTCAAAAATAATCTTTACCATCAAAACAAACTCCACAATCCACTGATGAGGTAATCATGAAAACATCGATGGATACCTAGCCATCAATAGTAAAATAAACTTGCATAATTTTTTTACAAGTTATAAATAGAGATTCATAAAAAATGAGGGTCACTCAATGACCCCTCCGATACAATCACACAGAAAGGAAGTAGTTCGAAGTTGTTACCACCTCATGAGCCTAAAGGAAAAACTTTGAGAGCGATTCGAAGACCAAGCCGCACCACAAGGATTGTCGGCAAACTAGTCAGTGACGACACAACCCAAAATAAATACATCTTGATCAGGTTTAGGGATTTGAAACCCAAGAAGTACATTGTCAATGCCCTATTACCCATTTTAACATAACAGACAAATAAAACATCTTCAAGTAGTAGGTGATACTTTGACGTTGTGACCATCCAAAGTATCAAGAGAATTCATCCTCCTGTATCTGTAACGTGTAAAACTCACATATACATATATAGTATAAAAACTGACATGCTATCAAATAGTCCCCGTCGGATTTTCATATGTGGCAATCTACAAAATAAGGTTTTGAAAACTATGATGCAATACAATGTAATAAAGTATAAAATTTCAACGTTTGCGGCGACCTTTCTTACAGACCCAAGCAAAAACCTCCCTAAGAATCAATTTGAAATCCACAAAGTTGTCTGAACCTATAAAAGAGTCAACCATAATTAGTCTTTGTCCATATTCAAGGAGAAAATAGGAGATGAGTTTTATATTGGGATAAGAACTCATAAAAAACTCATATCGGAATGAAAGGACCCAAAAATTCACAAAATTACACTATAAGGTCAATCAGAGACTTTCAGCAATCAACCACCACTCGATCGACCCTGGCACTGACACGATCAAGCGGTTCAGGTTGCGGTCAACCGTTGTTGTTAACCTCTCCAGCCGCTATCGACTGTGATCAGCTTGAACCTTGCTGAAACTCTAGGCGTCTTCTGCGGTCGACTAGGCACAACTAGAGGTCGACCGAGGTGACCTTCCAGCTCAATTTTTGAAACAGAAATACGCCGTTTCTTTCATTTTTTGCCTCCAAATAGTCAATACTACTGCATAAGCTCTAAATCTACCAATATATTCTAGAAATAACTTACAGATTCGAGTTTCCAAGCTCGAATCCAAATCAACATAAAACTTAAACTTCAAACGCAAAAACAGAAACGGAAAGAAGAAAATGACTTACTCACAAAATGTCTTCACAAAGGTTGAAGATTGAACTCTCAAGAACACAAATCTAACGTTCGATCGACCTCCAACTCCGACTTGATTCTCGTCTCTCTCTCATTCTTGTGGTGGCTGCGTAGGAGAATGAAGGGTTTTCTCATTCCCTTACATTATTATTTAATAAAATTTAATTTTTATTTTATTTTATATAACAATATATATTTTATATATTAAATAATTTGATTAAGTTTCCAAGCATTCGACTGTTAACTAAATCTCAACCTGAGTAAATCCTCATTCATAGAATTAAATTCCTTGATTCATTTATCATTCGGTGACACCCAAATTCATCGTTTTGACCAATTGACAAAAAAATTCACGTGGTTGCTACCCGACAAAATGGTTTAACACTCAACACCTTGACCGAAAATAATGCAAAAAATTTACACTTGAAATTCATTATTAATAAAATAGCAAGTTTTATAACTCCAATAGCGTGTGAAATATCAAGTTTCATACAAACAATGACATACATCAACCTGCTAATAGCTGATGCATATGAAAATCTTTGTATTTTTGTTTTTTCTTCTACAATAGAAGGAATTTGTTTGAAAGTAAGTTAAATACTTAGCAAGTGAAGCATTGACCTGCTTTGTCCTATCTATATAGAATCCTTTGAGAACTTTCTCGATATATTTTTCCTATGATAGCCATAATTTTTCATTTTTCCTATCGTAATTGATATTTATCTCAAGTATCTGTTTAGTTGGTGCTAAATCTTTTGTGTCAAAAGATGTACTAAGTTCTTTTTCAAATTAGCAATATTTTCACTATATGGGCATACAAAAACATGTCATCAACATAAAGTAGGAGAATTATGAATATATCATCCGAGAATCTTTTCACAAACATACAATAGTTTGAAGAAGTTTTCTATATTCTTGATTAACTGTGACGACTCGACCATTCATTTGCTTTTTAAAAATGCGTGAAATTTAAAACTTTTGTAAAACGACTGTAAATCTTTATTAAAAACCTTTTAATTGAAAATCAAAGTTCTCTTCTTATAACCGGACCGTCGAAATCTTTTTTACTTTGACTCGTTACTAAAATCGTTATAAGTATTAGAAAACTATAGTTATAAAAATCTTTTATCAAAATGTAGCGGAAGCATAAATTACTTTTTCTTTGAAAGCGTACCAGAAGCATAATTAATTCATTTAAAGACAATTAATAAAATGTTACTTTATATTTTACAAACTTGTTTCTTCTTTACATTAGTTAGTCTAACCAGCCGCAAGTCTCGTCCATGCAAATCCTTAATCAGCTGATCTTAATATGTTCGCCATTCTTCTCTCATACTTGTACCTATATCGCAAGTAGTAACTTATGAGCCGAAGGCTCAGTAAATGATAATTCCTATCATAGTATCATACTATATGCTCATGTTGTGATCTTTTAAAACATTATACAGTTTCTGTTCTCATCTTTTTCTTATCTTCTTATCTTTTATGTTTTAGTCCTTGTTATACGTTCTGTTCATCGTTTACCTCTGATATAGCAACAATGGCATAATCTGAAAGCTAGCTAATCATTGGCTATTATGTCCTAACATAATCCAGGGACTGTCCTGACATAATCCAGGGACTGTCCCGGCATAATCTAGGGACATTGCAATAGATACGAGCAGCAATGACATAATCCGAAAGCTAGCTAGCGACAATGCCATAATCTGAAAGCTCGCTAGCAGCCGTGCCCACGAAAGGCTTAAACGGCCTCACGTCATATCGTTGCCTTTTTCCTTTCTTTACTTTACTTTTCGTTATTTATAAATTATCTTTCTTTACTTTTTATAGCTTATTGTTCGTTCATTATTTGTTTCTAAAATCGTGCATGAAAACTCATTTTCGTATGCTTTTGAAAATCATGATGCATGATGCTCGTGAATGTATACAAGTTCTGAAAGCATAAATAAATATTCAACTTGCGATTCACAAAATATATTATAAAGCTGTAGACATGCTGTAAAAGCAGTAAACAACGAAACGTGCGATTAATAACTATAGACATGCTATAAAAGTGATAAACAACGAAACGTGCTGTTATAAAAACTATAGACATACTAGGAAAGCGGTAAGCAATGAAACATGCATCTCCTAATCTTGCGATGTAGGGTCCGAAGGCCAAGACACATGCATATCACTTACCTCTACTGCTTAGGACATTCACACTTAATTGTTATCTTTCTTCTTTTTAGTACCTTCACAATTAGAAACATTCATTCATTAATAAAATCTTTTAATCTACTTATTAAATCTTAACGTCTTTTCTATTCTAATTCCTTGTTAACTTTCTAAAATCTCCTCATTAGAATCGGTCTCTTTATTGTTACTTAGTTTAATAATCCTTACATTCATTTCCAATTCTTATCATGCCTTCGTCCAATTAATGACTACATTCTAAACCAAAGCTGCTGCAACTAAACAGGTTATATCCAAACAATTAACACTTCCAACATCCAATTTCCAACAACATAACACTTCCAACATCTAACAACAGATTAACCATTCCTTTTTCACATTTCTGATAACTACAACAGATAGTAAATTCAACTTAACATAATTTTCCCTTTTCTTAATGTGTCCAAATATGTTCATGCTTCATTAATGAATATAATAACAGTAGCTAAAACCACAATTACTCATAAGCAACTCCAAGAAATCAACACAATAGCAAACAACCCAACAACATATCAACACCAACAGGTTATTCATCCAATACACTCATTTAGAAAAACCAACAGAAGCATTAACTTATCATCCATTGAACAAGGCTAAATCTATTAAATTCATGCTTCACAAAACAATGGCTAAACAGATCATCCTTGGCATTCCAACACAAATTTCACAGAACACTTAATCAAACCAACAGAGTATTTACATGAACTATTCTTCATAGAACCAAATGACAAGGAAAAATATTGTTACCAGCAAAAACACACAGTCGTAAGGATTCCATCACTTCACTTCTCGATTCAACAATCCCTACGTCCAACAATCCATCCAAAATAACCAACCTTAACATGCTTTAAACAAATTTATAGAGAAGGGAATTGATTACGTAAAGGACAAAGAGAAACCACGAAGGCAGGGAGTTCACAGGGAGTACACTTCACGAATTCACACCCACATCTCACATTTCACTTCACGAACTTACACTTTACTCAACGTAGTACTCACATAACACCCAAAGCTCCAGGGAATTTCTCTCTTCACTCACCGAGCTTTCACTCACACAGAGAGCACATAGAAAGGGGGAAGAAGATGAAATGCAGAATGGTAGGGGAGAGGGACATAAGGTGTGCCTTATCTGGGAGGGATGGAGACCCATACTTAGGCGTGGAGAGAGCATGGACCAGGCGTGGGGGAGGCGTCCTCGTGTCGGTTGGAGTGAAAATTTATGGACAAAACGACAAGGAATGTATTATTTAAACCCTATATTTTCGTAAATCTGGGTACTTTCGGACGAGGGTTTGCATCATCACCTCATCCGCGTACATCCGAAAGTCACTATTCTCCAGGTAGGTTTGAACATTCGGACAAAGGATGGCGTCCTGACCTTCGTCCGCACTCGTCTGAATCCGTCATTCGGATGAAGAAAGGCGTCTGTGTTCGTCCGAAACTGTCCAGAAATTGGACATAATCAAAATCTTCCCGTCCGCAAGCATCTGCGCTCATCCGCATGCGTCCGAACTCACACATTGAAGGGAAAATTGGGACGTGAAGTCTCATCCTACATCGTCCCAAACTCGGGGGACGACTTCCAGTGTGCTTCCGGACGCGGATCATCGTCCGCATGCGTTCGAAATCCCAATACACTTGATTTTCCTTGGCGTCCGAAACTGTCTCAAACACACCATTTCCATCAAATTTCCTTACTTTAATTAATTCATAATACTTACCTCATATAAACATGTCCTACTTTAACTCGTACCTTTACGCAATGTAACATATAAATTAATCCAATAATTAAATTACATTGCGGACACAAAAAAATATTAATCTAATGAATACGTCCTTGGTAATACCCCGATAATTCTTCAATTAATCTAAAAATCTCTAATTTCTTTCCAATTATCCTTATTAAATTTTGATATAAAAAATTGGGGTATTATATTAACCGTAAAAAAAAATAAATTTCTGTTTGTTTTAAAGTATATAAGCTTTTATTGAATCAACATACTAGAAGATGTTTCTTTTACTTGATGATGAACTCTTTGACGGGTCCATGTAGATTTGTTTTTCTGATTTCCTCATCCTCAAGAATTATGACACCCTAAGAAAGTTATCATCACTTTTGGAGGAGAGCTCTTAATTGACAATCTATAAAATCTAAAAAATATGACTTGTGTCAAAAAGTTCCAACCTCTGTAATTTTTTCAACTCCCTCTGTCCCTCGCAAGAGCAATAATTAAAAAAATGAGATTTTTTTCCAGAATTTGAAAAAAAAAAAAAAAAAGAAAAGAATAATATATGTTTAAGAGGAAATAATTAAGGCTACTTGTCTTAATATTAAAAGATATTCATATTTCATACATCGGCCCCATATATGCTTTCAGAAACTCCATGATTTCTGGATAGTATTAGTCATTTGCTGATTATTTTTTCTGATATAAATAATTTTCACGCTCACCCACACAGAATTTCCAAACCAGAAAGCAAATTTCAGAGAAAAAATGTATGTTTTTACTGCATCGAGGGGAAATCTCAGATCATCCATCCAGGTATAAATCCAGTGATTTGTTGGCCATGAGCTGCGCCAGTTGCAACCATCTCGTCAGCAGCACTGTATCTGCAGAAGCAAGTAAACGAAAGAAAATTGCATGAATTAATGGTTCACTTTTTTCACGTGCTTGACGCATCAAAGATTAGACTTCCACTCAAGACAAATGCTTAAAAAAACTTACTTTTAGTTTGAACTTTTGAGTGGAACGACAGTATTACTTGAAATAAACGTTGAAAATAATGAAAAATTAAAGAAATTACCCCATTTGCAAAGTGGGATTGCAGTCCACAGGCTGGAAGAATCCTTGAGTTTGGGCACTTTGAGATCCAAATGATATATTTTGATCCCCACCTTCCCAAACTGGCCTTAGCTGATTTCTTGAACTGATTTCATCTAGCTGATAACATTAAAGAATTGATATTTCGACATTCTACTAAAATCTCTCAACCAAAAACATCATAATCCAAACAAAGAACCACTGCATGATCCAAAATTCTTGCATAAAACATATATTATGGCTGATAAAATCGGGAAAACTATCGTGATGTTATTTTAAGAAACAGGAAGTGGGTGTACAAGGGTTGTGTGAACTATTTGTATCATTTGAGAGAGTCGACCAACTTTTATAGACAAAGCTCTGTTGGCTTCGATCAGCATTTGTTCCTGTAAAATCAAGCAAAAGCTTTATTTAGTTTTGGTCTTCCAATGAATATATACTATGGAAAGAGTGTACCTTGGTTTGAAGATCAAAAGCTGATCAAGCATGAACTGGGTCTGGAAAAATGCAGCATGGAAGAAAGAGATCAGACGAACTGCTCAGAGAATCTCTCTCTAATCGTAATATAGGAACTCATAACTAATATCTTGTGTTTTAAAATGAAAAAGAAGATGAAATACAGATGAACTAAAATTAACCAACTTTCACTTTCTCCTGTACTTTTTTGTCAATGCAAACAGTAAATTCCAAGTCTACGTATATGTGTTTTTCAGTTACCGTCGTCCATGTCTTTTATCCAGTTTCCGGAGAAGATTCAAATGATTCCTCAATGAACTTGCATTTTCTATAAATTTCATTGATTATGTTAATCTAATAGAGTAAGATTCTGATTACCTTGGTGGATCTGACTTGCTTTAAGGATGCTTCCAGCTGACGCTCAAGCTGTTCAAGCTCTTTTGAGTTCAAGGGACCTAATTCTTCCCCAAGCAGATTTCTACAGTTGCAAAAACATGGTTCAGTTCTCTCTCAATCTCTCTGTCTTCTCTCTCTCTCTCTCTCTAAGAACATAATTGTCATACTTACCTTTGAGTCCTTTGTAGGGACTCAAATCTGGATTTCAACTTCAAATACTCTCTGTAGCTGCTCTGCTACAGACGATTCATCAACCATCTTAATAAACAACGACAAAAACAAAAGATATATGCAGGTGAAAAAGTTTCACGAAGAAAGATCTAAAAAACATTTTGACTAACTTTGTAGTAGCTATAATTGTAGTTTAATCTTGAGATTTCATTTTTATGTTCTTTTTTTTTTAATTTCTAAATATCATTACAAATCTTCGAGAAAAGTCAAGAAAATCAACCAATGTAGCGTGAGACGTAGATGAAAAAAAAAAAATAATTACAATGCGAGACTAAACAAACTTTCTATAATCTTGTAAATTCCTCTAAAAATCATGAGAAAGGACATCAAATTCTTACTGATTAGCTATAAATCGCTTAAGAAAAGAATGAAAATGAGAAATTTCAAATTTAGCTATCCAATTACTAATTTTTAAAAAATAAAAACCCTAAAGCTTGATTTTATTTGTTTAAAAAGTTGCAAGCTTCTGATTGAAGTGTTCTACAATTATCTCGATATATATACAATGACATCAAGACTTTATTTTCCTTTTTGATGGTGTTTATAAAAGCTTTTATGCCTGTAGACATGGAGTTCATCAACGGATTCCTTTTGAAAAACTACGATAGAAGGTAAAATCAATGAACTGTGTAAAATGAAAAGGAAAAAGAAGTAAGGGCTAAACATGGGTTAGGAAGATGAAGATACCTCAAGTTCCTTGCAAGGTCTGTTGACTTCCACCGCACCATAGCTACATTTTTGGTACCTTTCCAGGGTTTTAAGCATGCTAATAAAAAGGGCATGAATGGAGTCAATCGTCAGAGAGATTTTTGGAGAGCAAATAATACAAAATAATTTTATATATTTATTATCATTTGGCGATATTTAGGATTATTTATATCTTCTCATATCTTATACACCAGAATAATTTGATTCAAAGTGAGGATATATGGCAGTAAACTGTCATCTAGTTGAATTTTTCCTTGCCCTAATTTAGAATTATAGACGATACTAAACCTAAGAGTTTCTTAGCAACATCAAATTCTAATCATATGAGATAGATGTTTGAGAGGCAATGCCCGTAAAAACCACCAAATTTTTAAATAAAAATTTGAGTAAAATTTTCACTTTTGGTAAGCTTTAATTATTTCGTAATTGACTTTAATTTTCAGAATTAATCATCATATTAAACGGATAACTTTTGGTCAAGTGATCAAAATTGATATATGGTTAAAATCAAAATAGTATTAGATAAATTGATATTACCTTGAAATAACATTTTATATAAGGTTTAAATTCTTATGAGTTAAAATTTCAGGAATTATATATATATATATAAAACAAGAGGATTTCTTTCTTCCACCTTTGGCAGAGACAAGGACAGAGAGGGAGAGAAGCTCTGAGTGGAGGAAGCGATTTTGGCCCTAGATCTGGCTTTGCAATGCGTAACACCTTAGGTTCCACTAAGTAGTATAATATTTTCTGCTTTACGCTGAAAGCAACACAATTTTACTATTCAAATTTACTCTAAAAGATCTTGTACTAGTTGCAAATTGAATGCTGCATATATAGAGTAACCACACCAAAACCATAGATTTCTAATGTAGAATTGTAGTAATATCCTTTGGTCTTGGGGAATACCAAGCCCTCACAAAGATGAATTATCATAATCACCCCACAAGCCATTTTTGAGGTCGACTTTGTGTGGATCTATCAACCTTTATGACTGCTCGACTACTCGTGGTTTTGGTCTATCAATCCCCTATCGAAAGGAAGTTGACCATATGATGCCAGGGGGTCGACTATGTGACATCATGACCGTTGTAACCGTTGAAAATCATTTAAGTCAAGTTTAGATGTTTGAGAGGGGAATTTAAAATTAAGATTAAATTATATTTATGAGATGGTTTCACATTCAAAGGGATTTCCTTTCCCTTATTTTGAGCGCATCCTCCCTCTTTTTAGTCAATATTCTCTTTCTCCCTCTCTCTCTCTCTCTCTATCACTCAAAAAGAATCCCCTTTTCTCGATAGGTACTTCCTCTTGCAGCAAATGTGCATCAAGTTGAGTGATTGTTCTCCCATTAGGTCAGTAGAAGCATCGATAAGATCAATTATCTCCTCATTTTTTGTTGCTGTTTTTGTCGAAATCCATAGATTCTGCATGAAAATCAAAATTTTGATAAATGGAATCAATTTAGGGACCTTTTCTATCAATCAATTCTATCTCTATGGATTGAGGCTCAAAAGCTTGGATGATTCAAACATTCTCCTGAGGTAAAAACTGAGTCTTTTTAGTTGTTCATTGATATTTAGAATTGAGGTTTTGTTGGATAGATTGAATGTCGATTTTAATGAAAAGATTGGATTTTTGGACTTTAAGACATCGACTTATAGATGAAATTGGATTATCTTTAGACCCAATATATCGAGGACTATTTCAGGTCTAAAATTCATTGGAAAACAAGGAAAATCTGGAGGAATAGTGCGGTCGGCGTCACCAAAGATGGCGTTGGGCTGTGGTTCAACTAGCCAGGGCTGCGGCCTTGGTGCTGTGGCCAGGCTAGGCCGCAGATCACAAGGCCGCAGATCAGCCATGTGAGGCTGCGGCCTGGCCTGTTTGGAAGGTAGATCAAACCCTGTTTTGGACCCGATTTGGATTTTAAACCCAAATTATCTTGGGTAGTTTCAGAGCCCATTTTGGCACCGTTTGGCTTTTAAACTCAATCATTTTTTAGTCATTTTATTTAGCTTAAATTTTGGAATTAAAAGTGAGAAATTTCAATACTAATTTTTTGATATCATTACAATTAGATTTTGATATTTAGACTTTGGGCTCAGGGTATTTTAGACTTTCTGGTTTTGGGTTGGGCTTTTGTTGTTAGTAGGTTCACTTGAGGTAGAAGTTTATTTTTATATGAAGCATTGTATCGTTTTCAAAACATTGATTTTGAGACATATTTTCATATAAAATGACGATTTCATATTTTTATGGCTCGTCGATTTTTATGTTACATGTCTATGTATTTTCACTTGGAACCTTAAAGATGAACTTTTGCAAGAGGATAGAGGAAAGCCCCATCATAGCTCACTAGAAATTATGGTGCAACCTCTCGGCTCACCCACTCCACTCGCGGCCAAATTGAAGGTTCACAATACCGAAACTAATAAATTCCCTAGAGGGTGATATGTTTATTTTTATGTTTGGCAAGTTGGTTACATTTATGTTTTGAGAAACTACTGGATTATTGGGTTTTTTTTTTATTAGATTTAGGTTATGTTAATTTCGGTTTTTGTTAGAGTGCTCAGCTAGCATGTTAGCAGAGCATTCATGCTCAAATTTTGGACACAAGGGTATACTTGTAATTGTGCATTGGGGCTTTCTTTTGGAAAGTATTTAGCCTTCCTAATGAGGTCCTAATCTTGAGTTTTAGAAAACCCTAGCTATTGCTGTAAAGAACGTTTTTAGAGTTCTCTCCCAAAATTCAAACTGGAGCTCTTGTCAATGCTTAGTCGAGGCTCGACTTCTAAGCATTCTTTTCCTCACGTTCTGCTATTCTTGGAGGAAGAGTCTTACAATGAGTTCTCCCAATACTTCCTATTACTCAAGAGAGGAGGTCCAGAAGATTGGTGGAAAACAAGTTTGAGTGGCCTTTGCTTGAGGTCCATTGAAGTCGAGGCTTCCGAGTTTATGAGGCTTGCGAACCAACTTGTAATTTTTCTGTTCTGTTCTTGTTGTTCTTGGACGAAGTTGATTCTAAAACTTGAGTTTATGTTTTCTTCTCTGGATTGTGATGAGTTGGTGATGGTTTGATGATTTTTGGAATTAAGATATAGATTTTATGCAACTTTGAATAGAGGTCGCCGAATCTGTTTTTTGTAGTTAAGTTTTTCGGATAGTGGTTTGTTGATGGCATAACTTCCGTCTTCGTGCAAATTTGACTGTGAATTTTGGGGTGCAGCCTCTTCATTGTTAGTTCTTCATGCCCTGTGAATTTGAGCGTGATTAGCTGCCTGCATTAGAAATTATACATGTTTGAACTTGAGTCCGTAGATTTGGCCTAGTCATTGAGTGCTTAGCTTCAATTCGACTCCCTTGCACTTTGAGGTGCATCATATGTTTTATTTCGAGCATGTATATTATTCTTATTAATCATCTTGGTTGTGTGAACTAAGCTTGATTGACTCATGTAAGGGTCATGTTTTCATTATGCACATTCAATCATTAGAGGATGTATTTGTTGTATTGTTATTAACTAGAGTAATGAGATAGTTGATTGTATTATGTTCCTGGACGCAAAATTCTAAACCTGATCAGGCTCGTTATGGCTATTGCAATCACCTGAGTATTGCTGTTATTTATTTTTTTGTTATGTCATTGGCATGGTGTGCTTAGAGTTCATAAGTTGCTAATTATCACTTTGATTTTCTAGTTGACAACAGAGATCTATTTTACATATGTACCATACTATAGTGCAAAGTTTCAACAATTGTCCTATTAGTCATTTTCTACTCAATTTTTATTTAAATATTTTATTCATGGCATGCTCGCATAATCTTTTATATTTTTATGTTGAATATAAAACTCTACCCCTATTGAGTTTAGTCGACTCCCTCTAAACAACTTCCCCTTTTATAGGATTTACTTTGGAAGATCTCTAGTTAACGACGCAGGTTCAGGCCCATCGAGTTATTTTCTAGTCTTATCATTGTTTTTTCGAGAGTTTATTTTTCTAAAGGCATGATAACTTTGGATATTTGCTTTCATTAGACTATGTGTTTGGATATATATTTTTGGGTCTACTCTTCTAAGTGGGATTGGGTGGCCCCATAAGCCATTAAAGTCATGGAAAAATTCAGAGGGCTTCTCCTACAATTCAGCTACCTACCTCCCCTCCCCATCAATGCTTCAACCTCCCCCAGTCTTTTTTTAAAAAGAGCTAGACACTCTCCTTTGTAGACTTGAGGAAAGTGTGTTCTATACAATTTGTAAGTCCAGAGGCCAAGGGGGGAGGATTTGTGAGATTGTGAAATTCGGTGAACAACTTCAAGTTGCTGTCGGAGGTCTGAAAGGGTGTCGCTTTTGGGCGTCTCTGCAATGTAATCTTTGGCTCACTGTTGAATTCATTGTGATTATGGAATTTCTGTTGGATTGAGGTTGAAGTTCAATTAAACTCTTTAAAGTTGTTGATTTCAGACATTTTGATAAGGTAAATTTTGAACTCAAGTCTCCGTTCACTATGTAATTAGAAGTTGATTCTATTGGTTAAAGTTTGGATTGATAAATAAAAAAAATTGTAATTTTGCACGAAATTAAGTTTGGTTTATTCTTTTGAATGTTTTAATCAATTAAAGTTGGAGTTTTGTAGGAAGGAATGGAGTTTTAGCTTGTTTGTTTCGTCCAAACTACCTGCAAATCGCCCGGGGGAGCGTAGGCTCTCGTAATGGGAGCCTAGGCTTACGAAATAGCGAGGATTTAAATGTATCTAGGGCCTAAGTGAAAGACATGTCTCCCAAGAAATATTCACTTGTGGAAGTGTTTGCTCTCGTGGGGCCTAGCAAGTGTGTCTCGGAGGAGACAAGTGTTCACGTAAATGTGGTTTCCTCGAGAGTGTTTACTTATGCGGAAGAGTTCACTTCCGTGAGAGCGAACAAACGTGGCCACAGGACAAAGCATAAGACACGTGTCTGCACCTGAGAGTTTCTGCTCATATCCACGGGAGCATGTAAGAGGCACGTGAGCGAAATGAGAAATTTCTCTTCCGCTATGAACAGTGCTCTGGAGACACGAAGAACAATGCCAGTGCGATAAGTAGGAGACACGTAGAGCAAACGTCCGGACTTGGATCTACGTAAGTCCAAAACAATTTTAAAATTCTTAATATTTTCGGAGATTGTTTTAAAAGTTCCACAAGTTAGTTTCTATCTTGGTCATGGGTTCCAACGTGATTTAAAAGGATTTTTGAGAAAAAAATTAATCAATAATCCATATATTTTGTTAGATCCATGGGATTAATGTACAATTCAAACCTATTATTTTCCCACTCGATTGAGCATTTCCAAGCTGTTGGTAAACCATTGAGGTAGAGGTTTTATTTAATGTCCAGCATGACATTGTTTTCAAAACGATTATTTTGAGACTTGTTCTCATACAAAATGACGGGGTCGTTATGATCGTTATGTATGATTTTTGTTGGACACGTTTTATTTCTAGCATACACATCATTTATTAATCATTGGTTGAGTAAACCAGGTTTGATCGACCCGTGAAGGGGTCTTATTTTCTATACACACATTCGACCGTTGAAGAATGTGTTTATTGTGTTAACTAGAGTATTAGGGCAGCTGACTGTGCTATGTCCCTAGCGCAAAACCTTAAACCTGATCAAAATATTATTTCGTGGCTTTAACGATCTCTGAGTATCACCTTGTTCTAGATGTCTATGGAATCTATGTGTCCGAAACCCGTAAGTGACTCTATTTATATTAAAAAAAATTTGTGCCTATTTCTCGTACATACCACACTATAGTAGACGTTTTTCACTTTTGTTTCACTGGTTGATTTCTACTCAAATTTAATCACATGTTTTATTCATGGCATGATCACTCATTTATTTTATAAAATTCTAATTGTTGAATATAAAATCTTACTCTTATTGAGTTTAGTCGACTCACCCTAACAACATTCCTTCAAATATAAATTTGGAAGATCATTGATTGTCCTCCCAAGACTGAGCCGACACTTCTTTATTATTTTAGTATTTTTATTTCGAGAGTTTTGAGGTTTGACTTATTTATTAAAAGTCTGTAATAATATTAGTATAAATTCGTGTAATTTTTGCACTTTTATTCTGGACATATATTATCCCTTTATTTTGATTTCACTGTTGGATCGATATAGCCTATCTAGCCAATCCCTGACATGTTTTAACTTACTAAAGACTTCCGCTTCCTAAATAAGTAATTTACAGGTAAAAGAGTTGGGCGACACAGTTCGAGTTCAGGCTAGATCCCTCTTATTTCTGTCTCGATCCCTCTGGGTTGTGACAACTCTTGTTTTCATTAATGACTTTCGCTGCTATATTGAACAATTAAAGTTATGAGTTAGGCGGTTCGGTTCGTTCTTGGGTCAGGTTGCTCCTCGTTTTGTCTCAGGTTCCCTTCGGGGCATGAGAATACCACACTCTATTATCCACTCAGCCATGTCCAGTTTTTTGCTAGTTTGCTCTTTGTCTCTAGAAGCCACGTAGTGAGTTTCCTCTTATAGCAATAGTTTTGCTCTAAAGAGCTCTCCTCAACTATGTGCATGTTAGCCAATTGTCAAGACCTTTCTGGGTTGATTCCTATTCTCATTATTTGATCTAAACATTATTTTTAGAGTCTTATATGGATTCTGATGATAGGTTTGATGTATGTTCAAAGGAGTTTTTGCGTTTAAATAGATACCTACGCATACAGTTCCCAAGGGTAAGAAAACTCATTGTCGTTGAGCCAAGGGTCTTTTTTATTGTATTCAGTCATGAATCATAACTTTCAGAATCCTATTTTGTGATATATCACACGTCATGTCTCACAATATATCACGTCATGTCTCACAATATATCATTTTTTTTACTATATATACATTGGTTTTACATGTTTACTCTTAGTATGCGTGGTCTTTCATTTATTTTCCAAACATAGTCTCCAACTACATTGGACTGTGGTTTCGATCACTTGTTTGCTGTTACCTTTGATTGAGTAAGAAGAAGTTTGTGTGTCACGCAATAGAATGTCATTGAACCTGATCAATGTGTTTTTGTTACATCTGGATTGGTTTCGAAACTATCATTTCTTTATGCACTCTTTGGCATTGGTGTGAAAGGTTCCTTAGTTGACCTCTTATAGTGATAATATTTTCTTATAAGCTAACGTATTGTATATAGCACTGCTTTTGATAATTGTCCCATTGAGGGTTCTCATAACCATTCTTTAGAATAATAATGTTTACATTAAAAATTCATGCATGCAAGCATTTTCTGGCTTCAAGAGAATTTTTAAAATAAGTCAAACCAATTTTTAGTGCATTGGTTATAATATTAGGAATCGATATTGGTTTAGTTAGTTCATCCTAAATGACTATATTTTTTTTACGGAAGTACCAGAGTGCTCAAGGCGAGGATTGAGGGTCAAGTTCTTGGAGTTTCATTCTATTTTTTGTTCCGAGCATTATTTCCTCGAGTGGTGATTGATTTTATTTCATTTCTTTCATTTTGGGTGTATGATTCATACTGGTGTGACACCTTTTTTTTGCACAATATTTCTCTTTAGACTTAAATTTTTTACTTGTAATCATTATGAACTTCGACCTATCATGAGTGGCCTATGATTTAAATAAAATTCATAGTTTTAAATCTTCTGTTGCAAAGTGTATAACCTAAAATCTTAGGCTAGATGGTCAGATCCTCTTCAAGAGTCAGACCACTTAATCTGACGTTTCTACCTTGTTCTATTCCTAGGTCGTGACAAAAGCACAAACTTAACAACCATCCTCTAAAAGCCTAATAACCTTCATATCAAAGCTGATAAGTATTGTAATTGAGCACTTTTCTATTTATTATTTTAGTTGGCAAAATGAAAGGACTCTCTCAAATTCTACTTATTTCTAAGCGACATATGTTAGAGTACAAGCAAATTCTAGTAATACAATATTGTCTGTTTTGAATCGAACTCCACATGATTTTGTTTTTAAGTTTTATCTTAAAACATATCATCCTAGTAAAGAGAGATCTCATTTATGAATCATTCATCTCAACTACACATCAATAATGTGACATCTGTTACTCTTTTGGTATGAGCTAGACTCTCATCTTGGACAATTCTAACCTCCACAAGGCAGACCATCATAGTCACCTCTCTTGGGGCCCTATATTCTTTCAGTCACAATTCATAAAAACTCATTCTATTAGTATGATATGGTTTGTTTTAGAATAAAACCGACATGATTTTGTTTTATGAATAATTCAACTCAACTACACATCAACAATGTGATATCTGTCACTCTCTCGGTATGAGCTAGACTCTCATCTTGGATAATTCTAGTCTTCACAAGGCAGACCGTCATAATCACCTCTCTTGGGGCCTTATATTCTTGTCAATCACAATTCAGTAAAAACTTATTATGCTAGAATGATATGGTTTGTTTTCGAATAAAACCCACATGATTTTGTTTTCAGGTTTGTCTCAAAATGTGTCGTAGTAGTTTATCGAGGGTTTTACTTACGAATTACTCATTTCAACCACACTCATGTGATATGAAATTTTACATCCTTCGAGTATGAGCTAGACTCTCATCGATTACCATAATCTTGGGCCCTTCTAGCCTGCACAGAACGAGTCGCCATAGTTACTAACCTCTGCATCAACTTAAGCTTTGTACACATAGAAGAAAATTTATGGGCCTCTTCTTATTGGTTTTGGCTTTTGCAGTATAGATTTGATCATATTTATTAGATCGTTGATGAACTAAGTTGACAATACTAGGTTAGAAATGAATAAGACTAAATATTCATTACTAAAGTTTAGATGAAAAATAAACAATATATGGAAGACAAAAGAAATCAAATCATAACACTTTAAATAATTACTTCAGTAACATGATCATAATCAAGATCATGAACATTCAGTAGGCATTATTTACTAGCACACAAGTACGAAAAAAGTATCTTCAGACAGGATTGACTTCAAACTAGAGAACGGAAATCTGAGTATAATGTTTAAATAGATCCATCAGATCTCTTGAATCTTGATGAATTCATGATCCTAGTTAGACACCCTAGAATCTTGTACAAAAATGTTCGATTGAGGTCATGTCAAAATCCCCAGTATAATAACTGGTTTTTTGTCTTTAAAAGGGGAGCCTAATACGGATTTCAGAAAGAAATATTTACTGGCAAAGAACCGTTGGAACTTTGAGAGAGTGGGATATTTTGTGAAATCAAAGAAATTTATACGATTATTATTTTCATATCCACCGTCCTGGAACCTAAAAGCGCTTTCTCTCTCTAAAATCTCTCTCTCTCTCTCTATTTAGGGGGAAGTGGCAAAGGGTCAAAACTTCTGGGGATCAACTAAATAGCAAGTAAAACATCCTCATGCAAGGGAAGATATCAAAGGTCAACTTTTGAAAAAGTAAATTGATCATAAAAATATCTATAATTATACAGAAAATAGAAGAACTATGTATAAAAACCTATCAATCAATCTACACTAAAATGTTTCAGATCTCAGACTAGATTGCAACCAAACGAGAAAGAAAAGAGGAGGAAATTTCTGAAATTTCAAAACAGCTATTTCGGATTGGATCAAACCCTAAATCTAGCATTACTGTATAAACCAGTGAGAAAAAAGTGGTGTTTTCAAATACGCACAAAGGAATAACGCTGCAGATTAGTTTAGTGGGAGAAAGACTGCAGGAGATAAACAAATCTACAACATCCAAATGAATCCAAAAAGAGCAAAATAAAACTCATTAAGAATTATTTGCATTAAAAAGAGAAAAAAGTATAAGAAAAGGTTGCTAATTACTTAGAGCTGCTGCAGAATTCATAGAGCTTGCCACGATTCGAGAAGATAATAAGTGCAACCTCAGCATCACAGAGAACAGAAAGCTCGTAGGCTTTCTTAAAAAGCCCATTTCTCCTCTTTGCAAATGTCACCTGCCTGTTTATCTTGTTCTCTATCCTCTTCAGTTCTACTCTTCTTCTCCCCATGTCCTAAATTTGATCAAACCAAAACACCCTTTCCCTTTATATTTTTTTTAATAAAAAAATAAAAGGGTTTTTATGTTTCTGTATCGAATCTCTAGATTTCTTGTTCTTCTCTCTTGGGCACCAGCTGATCCTCCTTTCTCAGTTGGTACCAATTGTAACCAAATTTGTGAAAATAAAGAGAAAGTCTTGGAAAGCTGAGAAACCTTAAAGGGAGTGAAGCAGCTTATTAAAGAGGAGAGAGAGTGGGGAGAGAGAGAAAGAGAGAGAGAGAGAGAGTTTATGGCTGTCGTCTTGCGTTTGTTCTCTTTTATCCATGATCTTTTTTTATTCTAAGGTTTTCTTCCATGACTCTCCCGAAAAATGAACTGCTCTGTAGGGTTGCTGTTCTTACAGTATTATTCCCCACTCTCGCTCATACAGCGTGTCCATTATTTCCCCACTCTTTCGCTGGATGAAATAAATATCTGTTCATTTGTAAACGTGGTAGCATCTTGATGTAGCGTGTTTCTCACATCTGAAGTAAGAGCGTGGCTTAACGGTGATGAAGTTCAGACAAACCTCAGAAGTATCACGGCATCGTCACTAACCTTAAAAATGTCTAGTCTAAAAACCTTAAAAGCGAAGTCTACGTGTCATTTCATAATTGGACGAGAACTCTTGTTGACCTTCTTCATATGCTAAGAGAAATAGTTGTTAAAAAAGACTTTGATTGGGAAGCAAATACATTTCTACTATGTGATTCAAAGCTTTTAACAAATAGTTGAAATTGGTTATAAAATAATAACAATATTACTTTCTATACAAAAACTTAGGGTTTCCACGTAGTGCTCATATATTATTTTATCTATATCTAGTCGTACAAATTTTTTTCTCAAATTATTTGCACGCAATAATATTAATCTAATTAATACCAATTACTCAAATTAAAATAATTCTTATACAAAATAAACAAACTCAATACAAATTAATAGAACTGAGAAAGAGATAAATATAACTCGATTATATGTAGAATTCAAATTGCAATTCCATAAAACGAAATTAGTTCATAATATAATAAAGAACGACAATGGGAAATATATTAAGAATGAAGCCCAGGGAAAGCATAGACGAAAATAAAAAGAAAGGAAGAGAGATAAAACTAGATTAAGCTCTTCATCCTGTTGTTCTGTAGTGCATTCAAATCAATTACAATGAGTTTCGTAGAAGGTAGAATGTGAAAATCTCATATTTCTAGTCATGCTTTCTAGTCTTCAGTCTTTTTCCATCGGTTTGGGTGTTCTCTATTTATAGATCGTCATTTAAGTTGATTGGTTGACCTAATTTTCTTGAGTTGATGTTGGAGCTCCCACTTACAAGTGCTCTAGTGTTGCATAATTTGGTGGGAAGCGCTCTAGGATAGCATTGTAGCGCTCTCTAAGGTTTTTGATATTATGCATGTGCACTACCACACTTTGGATGGGCACTATAGTATTGTGTCTTGGAGATAAAATTTTCTTGTGAGCGCTAGAATGCTTGGAATGAGTGTTGTAACATCCCTCTCATGTTTTGATTCATCTTCTAATCGGTCGATGTAGAGCTAAAGCTTGCAGAAATATCAAAACATTCACATCTTCAATATAAAACTAACTCATCAAGGTTAAACTAAATCAAACCATGAGTTAATAGTACCTACGTTTTGGAATTGGACCCCCAAATATTAGGAACTAAACCCCCAAATATTAGGAACTAAACCATACCGCGAGATACGGTTCCGTTGAAAAATAAAAATAAAAATAAATTTTATTAAAATATAAAAATTTAGAGTCGAGTTTCGATAGGTTTTGTTGGGTTTGGATCCAGTTTGGGCTGAACCCCAAGTTAATTTTGGGTTTTATTGTGTTTGAGTAGAGTTTGGATTGGACTTTATGATTCAAGATTCAAATCTATTCTAACATTTTTTTTTGGCATACAAAACTTGTGAACCGAACCATGGAAAGCGATTCTTCAAACATTCATGGGTTTGCATAAGGGTTGGAAATGGATGTAATTGGGACACAACCCACGATTTATCGTTCTAAGCTTAACCCATGAAATGATCTTTCCAATGTAATGGATTGCTCTTGGGTGGATTCTGCAATCCTACCAATGAATCACTTATATTTGTTTTCAACAGAATATAAAGTATTATTGGGTTCCCTCGTCCCCTCATTTCTTGATTAATGGTTAGGTCTTAATTCTACAATGGAGCCCTAATAAATGAAATTTGTTATTTAATCAATCTTCTCAGTCTTTATTAACTTGAGGCTCTTGGCTTTTTTTCTTCTATCAACAAATTAATCTAATTATGAATCAATCAGTATTGTTGTTTTCTTATGCTACCTTTTATGATATGAGTCATAGACCTTACATATTCCATAGTGGAATCTTATATTATTGATATTCTTTTCTTCTCTTTCTTTCACCATTCCATTTATTCTTATACTTTTAATGTTTCACCACTAACAATTAGGTTGGTGTTCTTGTATATCCAAAAAAGATTTCAGTTGCTACAATTATATGATGTGACCAAATAACATGTAAATTTCGAAGGTTTTAAGGGTAAGATTTTGTGGATTTAATTTTTATGGTTTGGGAGTTTAAATTTGCAAGATATCGAAAGAGCCATGGTAATTTTTTTATTGGATTTCTCATATTTTAATCGAATTTAGGGTTTGATTGATAAAATTAGGATTTTTAGTTCTAGATTTAAATAGATGGGTAATAAGGTTTGATTTGAGAACGGATTCTAGTAAAAAAAAAATTATATTTTGGTATGTTTTTTGATTGTTTTAGGTCGGTTAATCGGAGAAAATTGAGTTTTTTTTTAAAATTGAAAGCGATCTCCTAACACAGCAGATGACTAAGGTACAAATCCGATCTATCGATCTGTCAACGTCAAGCACTAGTCAACTGCTTCTTGGAGAGGTCGACCGACCAGCAACCGATCTGTATGATCGATATACGCCTATAAGGGGGGTGAACATAGCGTACTAGTTATTTCGTGCGATATTTAATCACTTATAACCCTAGGTGATTTAATGCATATAATTAAACAAAACAATCACACATATATGCAATAATATATAGAGTAAGGGTAAGAGAGTGCACACGGTTTGTTTACGCGGTTCAGCAAACTCGCCTACGTCCACGCTCCAAGTTCCACTTGGAGATACACTAAACAATTGGCTTACAGGTGCCAATAAAACCGTTTACAAGTTGACTATTAAACGGGGCATCACTCTTGACTAATTCTAAGGCCGTCAACTTTTGACTATTGCGAGGCGTCACCCGTTGATTGAACTTACGGGCGTTCAATCGAGCCTATGACTATTGCGAGGCATCACCCTTAATTTGACTGTTGTAGGGAGTCACACAAGTGTGATGAATTCATAGGGAATCACTCTTTACAATTTAGCGCAAATAATAGAATTGGAAATATAAAACTCAATCTAGCTAATCTGAATTCTCCCAAATATAACTCGCAAGTTTATGTGATAAGGAGAATTGGATTTACAATATTAATAGCTCACAGTGATTAGAATCACGTATTAAATTCGGCAGGGCTTCGCCACGATTTTTCGTTCGTTGTAGAGAGCTTGGAGTGATCCTATATTTATAGGCAGTGGACTTTCGGACGTCCTCAACCTGTTTTTGGACGTCTGCATATAGCCATTGGAAAATATTCATTGAAATCCATCCGGTGAAAATATAGCCATTATGCACTTTCAGATGCAGGTTCCTCGTCCGCACGTAGTCCCATGAACAAAATACTTTCTCCAGATTGTTTTCTTCTTCATCCTCATTCGTTCAGCCTTGTTCGTGCTTCGTCCGAACCTTACCTTCAGACGCAGATTCTCGTCCGCATGTCTATAGATTGGCGTCTGAATTGTAGCGCAAAATGGACAGATTCAAAGCAGTTGTGTCCGAGTTCATCCACATCCGTCTGCAAGAACATCCTTTAGAATAGGATGCTAGATCTCGTCCTCCCCTCGCAGCACTGGAGTATTCTGGACAACTCTGTTACATCCGCACTAGTCTGTGCCTCGTCCGAATGCACACAGCACAAATTGGGACGGGATTCTCCATCCGTACCTCGTCCCCACTTCACTCTATTTTAATCCCTAAACTATACTCAGTCTTTAAAAGATATCAAAGACTACATGGACTCAAGTAAACATGTTAGCACATTAATAATACTTATTTTGAGGGTATTTCCAATAAACACATATATAATATAATTATAAAACGATAAGAATACTATCCAAAAAATACAAAATATAACTTATTGGATTTATTAAATTAATCACTATTTTAATCATCATCAAAATAAAACTGAGTCTAACAAAAAGGCTAACACGATCGACCGAAGTGGTCGATCTAGAAATGTCTAGGTCGAGTGAACAACGGGACGACCAGGAAATTGTTAGCCTAATAGGCATTAAGTTATTTGTTTTGATGATGATAGTTTTATATGAATAATTAAGCTGTTTACTGTGCATTTGTTTGAATCAAGTAAATATATTTATTCTTTATTGGAATTACCCTTAAAACTGGTATTAATGCTTACTAACGTGTTTACTTAAGTCCATGTGGCTTATGTATTGATCATTGTGACTTAAGAGATTCGAAAAGGGCAAAACATGAAGTACAGGTCAACTAAACTGAAGAAAGTGGTCGACCAGTTGGCCGAAAAAAGAGTCAAAACAGTGGAGATAGTCAACCAATTTACAAGTGGTCGATCGACAAGAGAGATAGATTGCTCAACATTCTGAAGCTGCTAAAAAAGCGGTCGATCGGAGCTGAAGTGGTCGACCAGCAAAATGGACAGATTTGAGCCAGTTTTTGAGATGTGAAGAAGTGGTTGACGGACGAGGAATAGGTCGACCGGTTAGGCAGACCAGAGCAAAAATTGGATGACCAAAAGCATAACGGTAACATTCGAACAATAGGGAGGCGGTTGACCGAAATAGAGGAGGTCGACTACTTAAGTTGTGTCTACTCAACCACAGATGCAAACACTTTCGCGGAAGCCAACGCTCCCATGCAAACTCCAATCAGCAACGATCACCTACTACCATGTGTCCAAAACCATTGTGAAAAACCCATTCAAAGATGCTAGCGCTCCCGTGAACCGTGAATTCATTAAATCTAACGACGATGTTTCACATCGTCTAAAACCTGTCTCGGACACTAACTCATCTGTAAAACCGAACGCTTCCGCTCGGACGCTAATAACCGAGACTTTCTAATCCAAACTGTAGGATTGATATACGCCTATAGAGGGGGGTGAATATAGCGTATTTAATATTTTCGTGTGATATTTTAATCTCTAATGACCTTAAGTGATTTAATGCATATAATTAAAATATCAATAACAAATATATGCAATAATATAAAGAGTAAGGGTTAGAGAAGAGCACACAATATTTGTTTACGCGGTTCGGCAAACTCTCCTACGTTCGCGCTTCAAGTTCCACTTTGAGATACACTAAGCAATTGGCTTACGGGTGCCAATAAAACCGTTTACAAATTGACTCTTACGATGGGCGTCACCCTTGACTAATTCTAAGGTCGACAACCTTTGACTCTTATGGGGCGTCACCCTAAATTTGACTATTGTGGGGCGTCACCCAATGATTGAACTTACGAGCATTCAATCTAGCCTATGAGTGTTTCGAGTCCGGGTTGTCACTCTCATGTGATGAATTCTTAGGGAATCACCCTTTACAATTTAGCACAAGTATAGAATACTAAAATTAAAGCTCTAAAAACTAATCCGAACTCTCCCAATAATAACTCGCAACATTATAGGTGAGGAGAGTTGGATTTACAATGCTCACAGTGTGTATGAATCGAGTTTTGAATTTGGCAGGGCTTCGTCTCTATTCTCCGTTCGTTTTAGAGAGCTTGGAGTGATCTCATATTTATAAACACTGCTCAAGTGGCCGACCTTATGCCCGAAACGGTCGACCCTTTTACTAGCTGTTGGAGTTTTGCTCGTTGAGATTTGACCGTTGTGGCAATCTTCCACTGTGCGGTCGACCCTTTCTTTCATGCAGAAACTCTTGAACAATCTGTCCATTTCGCGGTCGACCGTGCGGTCGACCTTATCTTTCGTTGATGGACCTCTAATGGAATTTTGAAGACGGGTGAGAAAGAGGAGTTTTCAAATGATGCGGTCGGCCTTTCGTCAAAGCGGTCGACCGTTTCCTTCATTGCAGAAATTTTTGGCAAGCTGTTTTTTTTCTGCTTCACACGGTCGACCATTTCCTTCATAGATGCACACTGAGGTCGACGTTTTGTGTTGTTTCGTCGATCTTTTGCTCTTTTTTCCGCTTCTTGATTTTCCTAAGTCCTGAAACGATATGTATTCACTACGTGGACTTAGATAGACATGTTAGCACACTTTAATACCCTTAATATGGGTATTTTTTATAAATTTTGAGTATAAATATAATGAATAAACCATTGAATACATTATCAATAAAAACACAATTAACCAACTTATTATTTTCATCAAATTAAACAATTTGGTCATCATCAAAATAAAACTAAGCCTAACAAAAAGGCTAACACAAACGACGTTGTTCCTATCACTTAAGACACAGTCGCGAACAAAGACGCAGCCACGAAAACATGCAATTACCTAAAATAATGACGTTCCTAACTTACTTAATTTACCTGAATGACATCTTTTCCTTCCACGAAAGAATCTTTCATAATCCAACGGTTTACACTTATTCACTAAACCAAATCCAACGATCCAACATTCTTTCGCACCCAAGCGGCATCCAACTCTCCCATGGAAGAATCCTTCCTAAATCTGACAGTCTACATTCCTCCCGCTAATTTAATCCTCCAATACAACATCCTCCTTCACCCAAACAACATCAAACGCTTCGACGGAAGCATCTTTTCTTAAATCCAATGATCCACATTTCTTCCGCTAAACTGATCCAACGGTCCAACGGCCTCCCGCATCAAACACCCATGCAAAGCTTCCTTTTCTATCCAAAATGATTACAGTCATTTCCAAACCTCATCAAATAGCTCCTAATGCATATGATCTTTCTACATGTTATTTTCCTTCATTTCCAAAATATAAAATATTAAACCATCAATTAAATCTTTTCTTTAACCATGGATTATTTTAATATTATTCTTTACTAATTCTAATATATTCGACTTTCATAATTCTTATTTTATTTTATTCTTTATAAAATAAAACTCTTTATTTTAACTTCCCTAATTTCATAATTTATTTAATAATTTCAATAATTCAACTATTTTAATTCCTTCATTAAAATTCATAATTCATTATAATAATTATCTATTAAATTCTAAGTTGTCGTATTTACCTAATTAAAACTATTCATACGAAAAATCTGGGTCTTACAGTTGTCTCATTATTCTAGTTAAATACAAATAAACATATTTTCCAATGATCAAATGTGCATAAAGTAAAATAGGACAAAAAATTGGGTCGAGCGAACTCAGTTCACATGTCAAAGTCGATCTATTAAATTTTTATGTGCATGGATAATAAAATATGTACGATCAAAAAATACATATAATAAAAAAAAATACGATGAGACATAAAATGGAAACTTCATTTATATGAGACACATCTCAAAATATTACTTTTTTAAAAATTATGCATTGTTGTACACAAAATTAAATCTCTACCTTGAAGTGGGCTACCAATAGCCAGGAATTGCTCAATCAAATGGAAAATTGGTCGGCCCAAATTCCACATTAATCCGTTGAACCTATCAAAGTATACATATACCAATTAATTCTTCTCTCAAAAGTTCTTTTAAAAATATGTAGGAACCCACAACCGGGATGAGAACCAAGTTGGGGTTAAACTAGTCTAGATGTCCACGAATTCAAGTCCAGATGTCTGTTGAGTCAAGTCTGAACGTCTACTCCACGTTTTACTTCGTCTTCGCACTGTTCACAGCGGAAGCAAGGCTTCTACTGAGCAGTGCATTTTTGTGAAACTCCTTTCTTTTGTGAAAATGTGTCGCTCACGTGCTCCAGCAAATACAAGTGGAGGCTTCTAGGTGCAGACGCGTGTCCCCGCATATTCCCGTGGATACGTTTGCTCGCACCCAGCAATGTGAACACTTCTCCAGAAGAAAATGCTCCAGCGGAGACTACACTTCTGTGGACACGTGTCTTCCTCCGAGATACACTTACTCTCGTAGAAACAAACACTTTTTCAAGCGAATATTCTCGCGGAGGCCTCACTTTTGCAGACACGTGTCACCCTAAGAGGTACATTCGCCACTCCTAAGGATGTGAACGCTCCCACAGAGACTTTACCTCTGAGGACACGTGTCTTCATTGTACTAACGGATATGTTTGAATCCTTGCTGTTTTGGAAACCTGAGCTTCCGCCATTGAAGCCTACGCTTCTGCAGATGATTTCTGGCAAATCTGGAGAAACCAAACAAATCAGAAACTCCATTCCTTTCGGCAAAACTCCAACTTTAACCAACTGAAATATTCTAGAATATGAACCCAACTTGTTTTCGTGCAGAAATTACAACTTTTCTATTCATTAATCCAAACTTTCAAATTCAATAGAACCAATCTCAATTACACAGTGAACAGAAACTTGAGTTCAGAATTTACTTCACCGTAATGAGCGAGAATTATCCTATTCCAAACCATTGACAATAGCTCGAAAGTTATTCACCAAAATTCACACTTCTTCACAAATTTCTTTCGACCTCACAGCTCACTCAATGCAGAACACACTCTCCTTGGTAGAATGGAAGTGTCGAGAGGGAGAGGTGAGTGTCTAGTTTTTAAAATCGAAAGAGGGGCAGCGACATTGATGAGAAAGGGGAACACACGATGAAAATTGATGGAGAAGGCGCCCTCAAATTCAACGTTGCTAATGAGGTGGGTTACCCTCATTAAAATCTCCCTCAAATATTACATATTATTATCAAGAGTTTCAACAACTGCAGGCGGTTTAACCAACAACCACTAAAGTCTAAATATAAGATCTAATCATGACCTTGACAATTAAAATCGTACATTCAGATTAAACACTAGGATGAGGATGTTACAATTCAATCAAATTTAACTTAGAGTTCAATTCTCCCTTTCTAACTATTAAAAAAAATTGAGATGTAATTTCAAATACATAAAAATCACCATAATTATTAAAACACGAGAATACAGAGTATATTCCCAATACCAATTTTGCTCAACTTAAACAAAGACTAATCCATTCTTAACTAGATAACATATGCTAGTTGGTCAATCCAATCAATACTTCTCTAAGCAATACCATATCACCATATGGTCTCCAACCAAACAATCAAAAAATCTATAGCAGCTATATTCCACTTTAACCCTGGGTTAATTAAGAGAGGCAAATTCAACAAGTCCCAAATGCTTAGTTCACATTTGCTCATTATTCTCAAATCTACTTACTAGCTACACCACACAACTATAAGATTTTCCACCAATATTGCATAGCATAAACGTATCCAAGACTTAACTTTTGCCACACAAGGGTTACCTTCCACTCTCTTGGCACACAACTGATAACCTTACAAAGCCAAAACAAATTCCTTACATAATGATTAAAACATGAGTAAATAGATGATATTCCCAATACCAATTTTGTGAGTTGACACATATAAAAACTTGACGGAATCATCATGGTTTTCATTGGTTCTCATAATGAAATTCTACTCTTTAGCTGTCCGACTATAAATTCTGCAAGAAAGGTAAGGTTTCCACATGAGTTTTCAAATCTTGTAATAGTAATGTTTAGTTTTCGGTTTACAAAATTTAACTCTTTTTGTACATTCATTTGTAACTCTTCAACTTTCCTCATTCTTATCCCCATGGGATATTATGAATACCATCAAATGTGACACTATTTAAGGACAAAGTATTGACCAATGCGCATGGTAGAGTGCACTCTTTTGGAATATCTTTAATCTTTATTACTTTCCCTTTTGAACTAAAACGACACGATAAGAATTCACAGTATGCACCTGTAAATTGTAAATCACGAACTGGAAGCATCAAATCATATAGAACTCGACTTCTAATACACTGTTATATTATTAGGGGTATTAATGACAGAATTGACCGAGATAATCGACAGAAAAGCAAGTATATAAGATATAGTTTAAGCTGTCTCCCATTGCTTTAAACTTTGAAAAGGCATCAGCAGTTCTCCTAGTCCCAGAAAGCCGGTTGTACCTTTTCATATTACGGGTGGTCCAAAACCCTAATCTCATTATTAAAATTTCTTAAAGCTTTCCGTGAGTAGGAAGATGAGATGTATGCTGAAGGAAAATGGGGTTCGTTTTATGGTCCACCACCCATTATGAATCTTTAGAACCAGACTAGACCACTCGTGAAGGTATAACCATACATTCCACATCAGAAAGCGGCCTTAGGGTTTGATATTTAATGATTCGAGTATCGTATAAGATAGTAAGAAAGGTGATTGAATGTCCTACCATGAACTGTAATTATTCTGTCAGTTCATTTACTTGCCTCCATTTTGTAGAAGAAAAGATGGGAGGAAAGGGATTGAGAAATCAGAATATTCATGTCCTTTCAAAGCTTTTTCTCAGCGACAGCTTTCAACCCACACCTTCCCAAACAGTTTGCAGGCCATTCATTTTGTTTAGAGAGAGAAACTGTAAAACCTCTGTCTAAAATCGAAGACAGGGAGTGGTTGAGAAATTGGAAAAATAACAACCCATTAGTTTCCTTCCTGTATTGTATTTGTCTTTAAGATCTAGAGAAGTTTGTGCAGGGAGTAGAGAGGGAAGACAGTTTAAAAACACTTGTGTCTGAAACTAAACCGTCTTAAGTTCAGAGAAAGCTGTTTTCAATGAGCTGACAAAAAAGCCTGACAGACGCTCTGGTGGAAACGTGTCGTCTTTTTATTAGTTCTTTCTTTTTCAAAAACCAGGTAAAGAGGAGATTGAAATGAAGTCATTCAGGCGGTCCGTACACTTCACTGCGGCGTTTCTTCCTGCCCTAGTTGTCCACGTGGCATGATTAGACAGCTGATGCACAGACGCCAGCCGGCGGGCGACGACGCGTGCTCTTCAACTGTACAATAATTGGGGAAGGTAGTAACGTAATTGAGATGAATTGATAATATTTAAATTTTTGATAAATAATTTTTATTAATAAATAAAATATTTAATTATAAAAAATAAATTGAGTAAATTTTTCGTTAAAAATTTTAATTTTATTCTAGAGCAGTGCAAAACAAAATTTGTTACGAATAAACCCATAAACAATCCGCCACACAACAATCTCGCAAAAAAACAAGAGCAACTACCAAGGGCACACACATTCTTACCCAAGCCACGAAAAAGAAAACAAAAATTAAATTCAATCACTCGTAGCAAGAGAGGAATTTCAAAAAGTTAAAGAGAAAACCCTAAAGAAGAGAAGCAATTTTAATTCGGAATGCGTTCGAATTACTTTCATACGAACAATACTTTAATTTTCTAAAATCGTTTAACGTATTTTGATTCAACCATTGATTACGAATAAACGAAATTCAATAACCATAGCTTGATCCATTTTTTGTCGATGTAAACGTTGATCCGAAAAATGTTTTCTCTCCTTGAACTTTTTTCTTTGCGTTCTCCCTTTGATGATTAAGGGAGGAATATGTTTTTCTTTAATTCCCCTGTCTCTCCTTTCTCCAGAAAAACTCTTCAGAAATCCCTCAGCCGAGAGAGCATTCCAAATTGAGAGAGAGAGTGTGTGTGTGTTAGGAAGAGAGCTCTTCAAGAAGATGAAAATATTGTCCGAACTTCGAAACGAACGTGTTTCGCATAGGAACGAACGAATTCCACACTAGAACTATAACGTCTCCCGGTGCTCATAGTACAATATTGTCTGATTTAGGCCGAAACCCGCATGGGTTTGTTCTTGGGGTTAGCCCAAAATGCGTTGTACTAAGTAGGAAGGGGATTCATGCTTATATACCATGCATTTTCTACTCTCCCAAGCGATGTGGGATTGTGCCCCCCTGATATGGGTCGGACTCACACCTGGGCCTTTCCTGGCCTTCACAGGGCAGAATGTCACAATCTCCCCCCTTGGGGACCCGAAGTCCTCGTCTGCCACACTTCCGGTCGAGATTTCGCTCTGATACCATTTGTAACGTCCTACGGTGCTCCCAGTACAATATTGTCCGCTTTAGGCCGAAGCCCACACGGGTTTATTCTTGGGGTTAGCCCAAAACGCGTTGTACTAGGTAGGAAGGGGATTCATGCTTATATACCATGCATTTTCTACTCTTCCAAGCGATGTGAGATTATGCCCCCCTGATATGGGTCGGACCCACACCTGGGCCTTTCTTGGCCTTCACAGGGCGGGATGTCACAAGAACGAACAAGTATAAACACCAAACCAACCTGTCTGCAATTCGCTTCCGAATAAACTCATTCTGCACTAGAACAAACTCGTTTTGCAATTCACTTCTTGAATGACATCGCTATTAAATTTGGAAAAGTAAATTTTTGTTTTTTTTTTTTCTTTCAACATTCTTGGAGATAAATTGATAATAATTAAATTTATTATGGCATTTAATCATTTAAAATAATTTTTTTTAAATTTCGTAATTATATTTAGAGTTTTTATATATGGGTATAACATAATTTGTACAACGCGTCACTATTTACTTATTTAATCATCTCTTAATGGGCTTTTTTACAGCTTGGCTTGAACTGAAACTTCTTGTTTTAGGCCAATATTTCCTTGTACATTTCTGCGTGTAGCCTAGCATGAATTCTCTTAAAAAGATGCCAAAATATCTATTTATTCCAAGTTCTTGTCACAGAAAGTTGGCTTTTTCTATTTAATTTTGAGAGTGAATTCTAACAATTTCAAAGAAATTAATGTGTAATTTTATTGTAAAAGATGTGATGCCACGGAGTTGCTACATTAAAATAACATTGTAGTTGATCAAAGAAAATAATTAAAAGATGCAGCAAACAAAACTGACAACAAATGATATGGGCTTTCTTCAAGATGGTCAAAACTTTAATTATGCTTTGCCGTTGGCTAATTTAGCAGAAACTGCAGCTGGGTTTAGCTCATCCCAAGCCTCAATCCACGTGACCATGGCATCCGCCAGCTTCTCAAAGTAAGGGTCGACCTTTCCGAGCTTCTCCTTCACTTGCTTCGACAGCTCGATGTAGCATTTCTGCACGGTCGTGCAGTCTTTCGGGAGCGTAATCGCTTGGAAAAATGGTATTATGTCTTCCTGCCAGAATATTCCCTTGTATTCCTTCTTTAGATTCACAAATGGATTGCTTGCTTTGCTGTGCCATATGTATGGTAGACCTGTCTTCACCCCCCATCCTAAATGATCACAGATCACCTGCAATTTCGTAATGAAAATCGGATTTAATCCATCGAAATGGTCGTTAAACATAACATTTTCTAGTCCTAATACAATATTATCTATTTTGAACCGAATCTCACACGATTTTGTATTTTTGAGTTAGCTCAAAATATGTTGTACTAAGCATGTATTTTTCACTCTCCCAAACGAACTGAGAGGTTGTGCACCCCCATTAATATAGGTCAAACCCTTACGTGGGTTATCCTAGCCTTCACAAGCACGCAGCCACATTAAATTTTAATGGTTTTAAGGTTTGATCGAATATTGATTTTGCATGTCTTAAAACTAGTTTCATATTGTTGTAACTTTTTAATAATCACTTGTAATTGTACTTTAAGATAATTGACAAAAAAATAGAAATTACTTTGTAAATTAATTTCTTAAAATTCATTTAATTAATTACTATATTCAGTTATTAAATTACATAAAAATACATTAAAATTAACAAAAAAATGTAAAAAAGAGAAATAGAAAGAATGTAAAACAAAGCTTATTAGTTAAATGTGATTATTTAAAAATTTAGATAATTAAAATAAAAAATACCTTGACACACCATCCGGCCCACATATCGTCGTATCGTCCGATGGGTTGGCCGTCCCCCATGAGTCCAAAGTACATAGCTGGGCCAATAAGCTCCCGGTCGAAAGCCAAGTTCATCCCACACATCGGGAATAGGGTGCCCTTGGGTATCGTAAGAACGGCATCCACATACCTTCTCAACATCATAGAATTGATCAAACAAAATCTCTCTATGTGCTTCGATAAGGAATGAATTTGATAAAAATACAGAATTCACTACCTAGAGTTCCTCTCCAATGGCTTAACAAGCTGTGTAGGAGCATCATAATCCGGAATGTTGAGCCAGAGTCCGTGAGAGACAGCCGTGGCCACACCCTCTCGGAGGCTGAAAGGGTAGCCACGGACATAGTCTGCGCCTTCTCTGAAAGGGTCATAGAGAGTGTTGAAGAAAAATGGCGTTGAGGGGCAGAGGAGGTTCTTGATATGCTGCTCAAGCGCATTGATTTGCTTACCAGTTGGGTCCTTTGCGACCTGAATTCAACACACCGTCAGTTTCCAGGCTGAAAACAAGCAATCTGAAGTCATATTCTATTGAAATTGCATCAGTAAATAAAACAATTTCAAACAATTACAGTGCAATAAAGATGAAAGTTCATCTCAACAACAATATTGGTGGCTCCACCAGATTTGAAACCAAAGGCTCTGAGATTTAGCCAGGTGCATTTGACAAATTAGCAGGAATAGCTATCACGTAATGGGGAGTCCATACAGTGTATCGAAATAGTAAATCATCCCTGATCTAAAGAAATCATGATCATAGATCAAGAACAATGATTCCACTTATAATTTCACGATTTGACATTATAAATCACTGTCTGAAATCAATTTTCGAATCATATCACTAAAATTGAACTGAGGAAAGCTAAGAAAGAAAGATCCAGTTGAAATTGAAAAATGCCCAAAAAAATAGATATCTGAACTTTCTTACCCAAAGAGAAGAAAACCCAGAAACAGAAAGACACAGGAAAAGTACTCACAAAGCAGTCGTCGTCAATTGTGTAAATATACTTCTTCTTAGACACCATGTAACCGAAGCAGCGACAAGCAGAATCCTTAAACGAAATGCAAGAAGATCGAGGACCCAAAATCCTATTAATATCATTACGATTGTAGAGCTCATAATCGAAACCATCAGGAACCCTAATAGTCTTGGTAGGATCACCGTCCTGAACAATAATCAGATGGTATGGCTGAAAGAAGGGTCTCCACATCTCGAGGAAATCCAGGTTTCTGATGGTCGGAATGACGATATCAAGCTCATCTTTCAACAATGGCGTGGCAGGAGAGGAAGCTCCGGCCATCGTAGATGCAGAGAAGGGAACAAATCTCAGATTCAGATAGCAGAAGAGAGAAATGTGGAGGTTCTTGGCTGATAGGACTAAAATGGTAACGCATATAAATGGAAAAGGGAGAGCGTGGCACGTGCGAAGCCGGAGAGTTAGGCGAGAGAGAGAGGGTGTAGTGAGTTAGACGTGTCTGAGTTTCAATGGCGATTGGAAGCAGTCAAAAGCAAGTAGCCTTAGATTGTGGACGACGACTATGGGTTGTGTTAAAAAAGTATTCTTCTTCCCATGATACGCCAGTTCATGGCTTTTCATGGACTAGCACTCTTCTCCACCGTCCAATTTTTTTAATCACAATCATAATCACATGAAGATAATCTTTCCAGTTGACTTTATTATTGGTTGAAGATAATGATGAACCAATGAATACAAATTTCAAATGTACATTTATTATAACTTTTTTAGATGTATTATAAATAGTTAAATAATAAATTATTGAATCAATAAATCATAACAAGAGGGTAATTAGGTGAATTTGATATTTAGTGTAGCAAGTCATGAATGAATTGAATTTCAAAAATTGTAGATTTGGTGGTGTTGCATGTAAATGATAGATCAAAATCCATCGACTCAACTTCGAATGTCTTTCCACCAAATTCAAATTAGAGAAAAAAGCACCAAAATATGAACTGTGTCACGTTTTATATGCTCCAAGTTATTATCCACCATGGAAAAGAGTTGGTCATAACTCACTCAAAGTAGGTGAGGAAATGCCATTTGCATTTTAACATGCCAAGAGTTTATTTATTTTAGGAAAATTAGTAAAACAAATATTGAACATTGGGATCAACGATAAGTCAAACCTTACAGAAATTTTACGAACAACTAAAATATCGAACTTTAGAAAATAAAAAAAGCCAAACCTTGTAGTTACGTTTTCCATAAAAAAAAAATGACGAGGAAAACTCTTGCAGTCACATTTTCTGCTTCAAAACCTCCAACGATTGACATATGTCGTAAGTTTATGAATGTTCGTCGTAAGTTAAGGGACATCTGTGGCATTTGGGGGACGTCCATCAATACTAAACGCATCCCTGGACGTCCTTCCACTACCAGTGACGTCCAAGGCTGATCCACAAGTAAGAGCATCCAAATTTCAGTCTTGGAGTCATCGTAATACTAAGGGACGTCTATGATTGCCACTATATGAAGAGACGAACATCATGCAATAAAGATTGACATCCATTGTAAGCAAAGAAAGCATATATCTGTGAAACAAATTCCTTCTATCTGTAGATGTGTTCTTGTCTGCTTCAGTGTTCACGAATATCTGCTTCATTGTTCGGGGATATGCTTTGAGGGACGTCTGTTGTTTACAAAGGACGACGTCGTATTAGGATGACAGACATATATTGTGAAAAGGGATGTCTGTGGTATAAAAGGGACAAAAGGAATGACGTCATATTCATCCAAGGGACGTCCATTGTGAAGAGAGGCGTCTGTTGTTTAAAATGGACGACATTATATTAGGAGGATGAACGTCCATTGTGAAGAGGGATGTCCGCTGTTTAAAAGGGACAACATCATATTATCATGAGGGACGTCGTATTAAATGACGATGCTCCCTCAACGTCGATGGCATTGTAAGACGTCTCTCATCTTACAATAGACGTCCATCAACTTATGACAGACGTTCCTCAACCCAGAACGGACATCTCTCAGATAACAAAGGATGTCCCTCATATTACAGTTTCGAAACTTCTCTCTCATTTCAAATTATGTGTTAACGTTGAATATGTATAGCTTCATATTTTTTCACTCAAATGACGCAATTTTAAAGTCAATTAACAACTTATGAAGGAAGTCCACAATGAAGGATGTCTGTCCCTTCATTCAACAGGCAGAAACCATCATCTACTAGTGTTCTTCCTTCCACCCTAGACGTCATCCTCATTGCAGAACATCTATCTCTTCATCCAACGCCCACCATAAGCATCCCAAGGACATCTTTCAGTCTTACGATGCCTTCAAGGCTGATCCTTGAACGCCCCTACTCACGGATCGACTTCGGACGTCTCTCATCGTTGTATGTCGTCCTTGGAGGCTTTTAAGCAAAAAAATATGACTGCAGCGTTTGCCTCGATATTTTTTATAGTAAATGTGACTGCGATGTTTCTCTTCTTCATTTTCTATAATTCGATATTTTAGTTGTTCGTAAAATTTCTTTAAGATATGGATTATTAGTATAATATATAATAATTAAAATTAACAAGGTACATCTAGTACTTGTTTCATAGGATACGTGAGGTGTGTGAATGGCTGTTTAACATTCCAACTTAAAATAATTTTATTTGAAAATATATGTTATTAGATGCCATTGTATTTATGGAAGTTCTCGAGTGCATTAAAATATTTATGTTTTATGAATTAAAATTATAAATATTATAAACTTTTTTTATGTATCTAATTTTATTTTTAAATTGAGTGTTCATTTTGATAAAATATTTTTCAAGTATTCAACTAAATGTAGACGTCATATTTCTCCCAAAAAATAAATTATGGGTTGAATGTTCATAAGATGACTAAATAAATAAAATAAAAATAAATTAAACGTAAGATACGTTTGCCTCGGTAATTTTAAAGAGAATTTACACAGTAGAAGCGTTGACAATGGTTTTTATTGATCTTGAGGAGGTGCGTTGAAAATTAAACCATAAATTAAGGAGATAATCATCAATAAAGAATTAATATAAAGAGTAAAGTTAGATTAACATTCTAACTTAAAGTGTATTATTATTAAAGAAATTAACATAACATCTATGTATTATAAGATTAATAACAAGTTAATTATTGAATAATTTTTGCTAACCACTTAAACACTGAACTATATGAAATGGGCAGAGCAAACATAGCAGTTACGTTTTCTATTAAAAAATATTGTCGTTTCGTAGCAGAACGTTGTCTTTCCACTAAATAGATTTAAAAATTACTTTTCACAGGCGAAACATTATCTTTCCGTTGTGGAAAGATTATTTTCTTCTGTGAAAAGTGAGACATTTGTAATGAGCACTGGACGAGGACGATGCACCAAGAAGAGGAAAGAGAAGTTGGTGATGAAAATTGGACAATGATGATGGACTAGGAAGAGTCATGCTGACATTCGACAACATTTTCAGAAAACTGAAAAACGTAGGAATTGTTTTCGATGACTAGAAGACCGCCAGAGTTTTTCGGCATCATTTTCGCAGTAAGATTGTCTCAATTATTGTGATTTTAGCATAAAACTGAAGTATAACTAAAAGTACAGAGAATATTTTTTATATCATCTTCGTGTACATATTTCTTTCAACAGGTAATAGTAATATTTATATTATTCATTTTTTATAATTTAATGTTTAAGTTGTTAACAAAAATTTTTCAATGATCGACTTGACTTATCTTTGATCTCATGATATAATAATTGTTCTTTTAATTTCTTTTATTATTACTATGTTTGATTAAACCTATAAAAGTTGAGATTGATTACTTAATAATTAATGTTGCCTGGATTTGGGTTGAGGCCGTCAGAGGAAGAATAGAGAAACGTGTGGAGATGGAAAGTTACACGTGTATAATTAATTAATTGCTCGTGTTTCTTTCGCGTTAATTAAAAACAAAGTTGTAAAAATAAAAAGAAGAAGGAAATTACACACAATCACCATACATATGTATGGATATGTATCACATTTGAATATTGAATTATTTAAGGTAAAGTTTCTTGACGAGAACTTCATTGTTCTTTAGAGAAGAAGTGATTAATGGTCGGCATGATCTCCGGTGGACGTGTCCTGAGGAACTGGCGGAGGCCGTGCTCCGCGTACTTCTCTCCCTCTTCCCCGTTTTCAAGAACTCCCATTTTCCGATGAGCTTTATTAACCCTAGAAAATAAAATTAGATTTTCGTAAGTAATGATTTTTGGAATAATCAAGTGAAGTGGATTTAATAATTGTACCTAACGTCTGGGTTTAATAGAGCATTCCTCGAAAGCTGAAAGGCGCACATACTCGTTACAAAAGTCATAGCAGCCAATAGTGGGTATACCTTAAAATACCAAAAAAAAAAGGATTACACAGAAGAAATTGTTAAACGACACACAATTAAAACATGCAGGTGTCATAGTTTTCCAAAATTAAAAAATGTTAATACAAAGAAACTATTTTGTTATTTTTATGTATCTCTTAAACACAATATTATTTTCCCTCAACCAAGAACCTAGATATAAATAACAAAAAAGATACTAGATATGTTATGAGGAGAGTCACTTTTCTCATTCAAACAATAAAAACTCGATAACAATAAAAAAGAATAGCCATTGAAAATAGATTGAGACACAAAAATTTATGTGAAAATCTTTACGAGAAGAAAATATAGTAACAAAGAAGGGTATTCATAGTATTAAATGTATAAAATTGATTATTTTTTTTTAAAGATTAAAGAGAAAACAATAAAATATTAAAATTACGTAACGAAATTAAACAGGTCTATATCACCACCATCACATGTGTCAGTTTGTCGTACAACACACTTTTTGAGTTAGGGCGAATAGAATTCGAAAGCCGAACTCCCAAAGTGGGGACGAAATAAGGAAAATATACATACAAATGAAGGATTAATAGGAGTTGCTTGTTTGATACCTCTGGCCTCATCCACCGACCCATTTGGCGCAGGTTTTAAAAAATGGACGTAGTGAATTGTTGTCAATGTGTGAGATTGATTTCTTAGATTACAAGTCTGATTTATAGAGAGATAGATGAAGGAAGGGTCAATGAATGCCTTCCATTTTAAACTCAAAAGTCAAAACCATGGGCTTCGAGCCTCTAGTTTTCTTTACTTTAAATTTCCAAACTCTTGACCTAGACATTGCCATTTTGGTGTTTCCCACATCTCACGTAAATACCCTCTAATAATCAACGAATGACATGTTTCATTGTAAATTTAGTTGAATAAAATAATATAAATATATTGTTATTTTTTGGAAAATTAACAAAATAAACTATATAGTTTAGGATCAACGACATGTCAAACCTTGAAGAATTTTTGCAAACAACTAGAGCCTCGAACTATGAAAAAATAATGACGTAAACCTAACAGTTATGTTTTCAGTCAATATAGCGTCTCTCAATACTAAACGACGTCGTCTCTTAACATCAATAAACGTCCCCTAACATCCACGGACGTCCTTTAACGCTAAACGATATCGTAAGTACAGAGACGTCCATTGTGGGCTGAGGGACGTCCGTCTTAAGTCGAGGAACGTTCGTTGTGAGAAGAGAAACGTCTGTCTTAAGTCAAGGGACGTCCGTTATAAGATGAAAGACGTCCATCTACATTAAGGGAATCGTTCTGGGATGAAGGACTACCGTCTTAAGTCGAGGGTCTTTCCATTATTTCATCTCTTGCATCGGACGTTCATCTTCTATTTCAGATATTCGTTAATCTAATCCAACGGTCATCTTCTTTTCTTCCTTCATCATTTTCCATCCGATTATCTGTTATTCCTCTTTGTCTGTCGACCATCCTATTTATGTCCAACCTCCCTCTACTCTGATTCTCTTCTCTTTTAATTCATATGTTTTATATTTATTATCCAAATGTTTGTCTTATCGCTTATGTTAGAGTTTAGTATGACCCGAATTCTAGTTGGACCAGGTTGGACCCATATCCAACATTAAGGTTATTTATTTTCTCTATATATTGATACTGGAGTCGCAAAACTCATTGTATATTGATTTACTATTAGTGAATTTTTTCTCTGTCCATGGTTTTTTCCATAAGGGTTTTTCACGTAAATCTCGGTATTCTTACTTCTGCAATTTTCTTTTTCCGTTTCACATTCAATTCTCAACAATTAATATCAAAGCTTAGGTGACATTCTCTATATCAATTTTTAACAATTGATATCATAGTAAAGTTAGAGTTTTAGTCCTTATAAGGAATGATTTGAGGGTTTACAATATTTTGGGAAAAATTGTATTTTGGAAAAAGAAATTTAAAAAAAAAAAAACAAAACAAAAGGAAAAAGGTGTTCCCTGCCCGCGTCGCCTGTCTTCTTCAGCAGAGTGTTGCCCGCGCCGTTGTTCTTCTTCAACAGAGAAGAAGTTGCCGTCCGTCACCGTCCGACGAAGGAGGAGCCAACCGCACAGTTGCCCAACCTTCTCCACTGCCAGCCTTCACTGCCCGAGTTCTTCGTCTTCCCCAGCCATTGCAGTCTGTTGCGAAGAACAGAGGAGTTCCCGAAGAGAAGAAGCCGCTTGCCCTCCGTCTGTCGCCAGTCGAGCTGCTGTCCGTCACCAAACAAAGAACCTGCCACACCGACGAACCTCCAGCAGTCGCCATCCGCCGTCGGTCAATCCGAAACGAAGAGTTGAGAAGAAACAAAGAAGAACTCTGTTTTGTGCTGCGCCGTCGTCCGTCGCCTGAGAGCAGAGAGCCCATCCCCGCGGGCCGAAACAGAAACCGCCGATTTTCTGCCTAATCATCCAATCAGACTCTGGGTAAACAAAAAAAAATTCTGATTTTTAGAGTGGGTGAATTTTTGGATTTTTTTTTTTCTAAAATTGGTTGGATTATTGGTTCATAATATTTTTGATTGAGATATTGAATTATTCTGTAATATTTGAGGTTCTAAATATTGTGCTAATGTATTTGATTAGACTTTTTTTTTGGGGAAAATTCTGATTTTGAGAGATGGCTTCGATGAGGTATATGATATTTCGATGTTGGATCAGAATACAAGATTTCAGTTGTGGCAGGTGAAGATGCGAGATGTGCTCGCATATATGGATCTTGACGACGCGTTATTAGGGCTCGATAAAATGCCCACGTTATTGAGTGAAAATGAGAAAATTTGAAAGGATCGAAAAGCTCTATCTTTGATACGTCTGCATTTGTCAAATCAAATTTTACAAAATGTTTTGAACAAAAAATCTGCTGCTGAGTTATGGTTCAGATTAGAGTAGTTGTGTATGAGGAAAACCCTGATTAGCAAGTTGCATTTGAAGCAACGACTATATTCTCATCAGTTATTGTAAAGAGCCTCTATTACAGAGTATTTGGCTGCATGCAATGAATTAGTTTCAGATTTGGAGACTATGGGATGTAAGTACGAGGAGGATTTTAGGGTTGATTTTGTTATGCTCGTTGCATGTTTCATATTGTTCTTTCAGAGATACGATTTTATATAGTAGAGAAAGTCTAACTCTAGAAGAGGTTTATGGTTATTTGTTATTAAAGGAAAAGATGAAACAGATTATTGTTGGATTCGAGTCTTGAGGTGAGGGACTCGTCGTTCGGGGTAGAACAAGAGAGTCAAACAACAAAGGCAATGATAGTGTTCAGAATTCGAAGGGTAGGTCAAAGTCAAGAACCGAGATAGAATCTGTTACTTCTGTCAGAAAAGAGGGCACATTAAAGCTGAGTGCCATAAATTACAGAATGAAATAAAGAGAGCTACAGAGAAGAAAAACAACCGATGACATCCGGTGAAGTAGTTGTCGCAGAAGAAGAAGATTATAGTGATGAGAATCTTCTAATTGTGTCAGAGGGAAACTCAAAGTCAAACAATGATTGGATTCTGGATTCAGTGTGTTCGTTTCATATATGCTATAATCGGGATTGGTTTACTACATATGAGACTGTTTCAGGAGGTGTTGCGTTAATGGGTAATAACACACCTTGCAAGATAGCTGGTATCGGTACCGTTAGAATCAGAATGTTTGATGGAGCTGTCAGGACACTGGGTAATGTGCGACATGTTCCCGATTTAAAGAGGAGTCTGATCTCGTTGAGTACTCTGGATTCGAAAGGGTACAAGTATAGCGCTGTAGGTGGAGGTATAAAGATCAGTAGGGGTGCTCTTGTCAAGTTAAAGGGACACAGAAGGTCTGCAAATTTATATGTGTTACAGGGTTCTACAGTTACAGGTAATCAGGCTGGAAAGTTTGTGAATTCACCTTCTAAAGGTTGTTTGGAGAAGACTAAGAGGAAGTCAGGTTCTCAGGTGAAGTTCAAGTTAGGTTCTGAATCTACGTCAGAGCCGATATGTCAGCCTATTACAGATGTTCAGCGTGATGCAGTTACCACATCATCACCAGTTACAGTTTCACGTCAGAGAGGTATCGTCAAAGGCAGAACCAAGAGAAAGGGTAAAGCTCTATGGCGATATGGTGAAACTACTATGGTGAGTTACGTATTTCCGTGTGTTCGAGGGTATAGATCCAGGTGGGGGGGGGGGGGGGTGTCTTCAACATATTCACATGCAGTTTGTTGCGACATCTCTAATAATTCGGTGGTACTATTGAGAAGATGTGATTTCTTCCCGAGTGTGTCTCTCAAGTTTAAAACAGGGCTTGAAATTGATCAGTACCATATATTGAGTTGGCCCAGCAGGGGCCTTTGTGTAACGACCCATTTTTTCTTTTTCCTTTAAAAATTTGCTAAAATTTAAAACTTCTATCAAACTGCTAAAACCGTCAAAAACCTTTTCATTAAAACATCACAGAAGCAATTGTAAAATACTTTATGAAAACATAACGGATTTATTAAAAACATAGTGGAAGCGTAAATCATTTAAGGAAATGAAAACTAACAATTAAATACTGCGTTTGATAAATGAAAACTAAACAATTAAATATAATTTAATTACGAGTGTTTTCTCTTTTACTCTCTTCAGTCTGGCCAGCCACGAGTCTCATGCGTGCAAATCTTTCATCCATGCTTTTTTATATGTGTATGGTTTTCGCCTCGACTCCTAATTCTGTGTATTCGCGTACAAGTACATAAACCTACACCACAAGTAAACTGTAAGCCCAAAGGCTTAGTAAGGCAAATGGTTTATGCAGTATGTTATACCTCTCTTTAGTTCTTTTGGAATGGGGGGCCACCCAATCCAACCTTTTCATTAAGTCGTTGGTTATTTGGTTCTTTACTCGTACATCGAGCTGGAGATTAGAGGTTGTCCTTTGAAATGACATAGTTTGATCGGCTTCTAACCTCCTATGTGCACACTAATCCCTTTCTCGACAAGGTAGGGGTGTATTCGAGCTATCAGGCTAGATCCGAACTACCCATTTACCCCAACTCCTTTTTTCTTATTTTCCCTTCAGGCGTATCCCGTCTTTAAGGCTCTTTCCTAGTGATAGGCGTATCCCGCCCATCCTGAGCATTATTTTCTTTTATTTCCTTAACATTTTCTTCTTTTCCCTTCATGTGTATCTCGCCCTCCAGGCTTATTCCCAGTGAGGCGTATCCCGCCCATCCTGAACATTATTTTCTTTTATTTCCTTAACATTTTCCTCCCTACGGGTTTCTATTAACATGATGCATGATGACACATTTTTAACCTAATATGATGCATGATGCATTATGACATAACAATAATTGAATTACACATTGAAATGAAAGTAACTGTAATTGAAATTGAGCACATAAGGAATAACAAAAATTGAAAGTGCACACAAGGACAAGTAATAACAATGGAACACCCAATAAAGTACAACATATGAAGGAAGCAATTATTGAACTAATTAAACACGAGAGACATGCTTAGATATGTAAACCACAATAATAAAGGAAATATAACGGATCGACGAGCAACGTGCATCTGAAAGTAAAACATAATTTAATTAACATGCTTACAGTTGATTACATGCTTTTATCCTTATTAACTAATCATGCTCAGGTTTAGTAGACAATAACACGCTAAGGACAAGAAATTAAACAAGGTTATGAGCAATACCAAGAAGACAATAACAACAAAATTATAAAAGTTTTTATCCACATAGTCAATGAAATCTTTTAGTTCGTTCATGTTTAACTCATTCTTTTTTCATCTTTCCCATTCTTTTCTAGTAAAGCATCTATATTATTTTCAAATAAAGCAAAGCATCAATTATGGGAGTTACAATAAATGAAATTGCAGTGAAAGAATAATATACAGAATATTAACAATGAAGAATTAATTATGCTAGTTAATTATTATTCTAAGTAGTTCTCCTAGTCACTTTTCATGCATCAAGAATTAATTACAATTATGCTTAATTGGTTAACAAATTGATTAACATGCTCAAAGAATAATTAATATGCTTCAATTACTTACAGGTTAGTATTAGCCTAGTTAGTTAATTAAACATGCTACACTAGTAAATCAATTATTGTCCTAGTTAGCATTCTCAATGGAGTGATTAACAATGGTTAATTAAACAACTAAGTAAACATGCTCGAATTAGTTATTTAACGACTAGGTAATTAATTAGATTATCTAGCATGCTCAAGTCTATTTAAGTACCTTAATTATTGATCCGATTATTATTCTAGGTAAGTCAACATACTCAAGAACTAATTATACTTACCTAAGCATACTTAGTTAATTAAACATTAGTTCACATGCTGAGCTTAATCTAATTGTTTACATGCTTAGATTACTAAATTAGTTAACGTGCTCGATTGATTAACCTATGCAGGATTCTAGTAAATAACCAATTAAACATGCTCATTATCACAAGTATTGATGCTAGGTTATAAAAGTAAGACAAACAAATGGCAACAAAATAATGATGAAATAAATAGAAGTTTGTAATTAATAACTAAACAGAAGTTAAACTATAAAGAACAATACATAATAATGTCTTCGCACTTAACTCATTTATCTCGTTCATTATCTAAGCGTTACTCGTTCATCAATTGTCTATCACTCGTTCATCAATTATTTAAGCCTTGATGATAGAACCAACAATAAGGAAATTCACAGAGCAAATCAACAACAAAGGAAAAGAGTTAACAACCAAGGAAATGCTATAGAGTACTAACAGTAGTAAAATCCACCAAGGAATTATCAACAAAGAATCAACTAACAGAAAGCATTACAGGGAACTAACATAAAACTCATGCACACCTACTTAGGGGTAAGGCCTCCACTGGCCAAGACGTACTCAATTCCTTACCTCAATTCTATATTGTGCGTTCGCACTTGATCGTTATCCTTTTTCTCTATTCGATACCTTCACAATTAGAAACATTTATCATTAACAACTTCTCATCCAGACAATAACCAACAGCTTACCACATCCCACAAGATCATCCAACAACGACATCTAATTATCAACTAAACATTTCAGACGACAGAGTATCGATCTAGATTTCAATCCAACATACATAAAGAGCATATGGATTTTCTATCCTTCAATAACAGTACTCCACAATGTAAAACAACCACCCAACAATACAATCTATACATAACCACCTTTTCCTAGTGCATAACTTCACTTTACAGATTGAAACACAGCACCACAAACAATCTATTCCAATTGCTATATCACCAATCAACATACAGAATTAACTCCCTTAACAGGTTAATCATTCCAACTCATTACAATTTCTGCATAACACAATAACTAGTAGGATATATCATTCAACAACTCATCCAATAGAGGGGGGAGGAGCGTGTGGGGGTTATGGACTTATCATAGCAAGGATAAATCCAAATCCAACAACAGAGAGTATATCCAGGCCATACAAAGCATAATTTCCAAACATATTCATCCAGAAAATCCGTAACAACTACCCTCAGACCAAGGAACATTTCAAAAACATTTCCAAACTATCATCAACACCAATGCTGGAATTAACACCCAAAAATAGAATCTAAATGACTAAAACATCTGAGAGGGAAAACTCACTAGCCACCGGGGAAGCCCACAGCTCAACCTCTCCAGAGAGCCATTCCACTCCATCCATCACAGCTCAGTCCTTTTCTCATCTGCAAGTCTTCTGCCTCTTGTTTCTCCCCTCTTTGTCTTATCTTAGTATATCAACACCAGGAAGGGGACACTCTCTGCCAATTCCCAGAAGGCAGAGAGTACGCCCGACCAAGCACTGCCCAGCTATGCCCTACGATGTCCATTCTGTCGATTTCATCCAGAGCCAGAACCAGGAGAAAGATCGGTTCAAACCGCAAGCTGGACCACAAGCCTTCAGCCGGTCCAGCTTGAACCACCAGCTCCCCTGCCACATTGATCCCACACGTCGGTCGCCATTCCACCATCGTCGCCAATGCCCTTCCGTCTACGTCAAGCCTCACCAGCCGGGCACCCAAAACTGCACCCCGACCTGACGCCAAAAACCAACCAGCAAAGCCAAATCACCCGAGCCTGAAATCGTGACCCAACGTCCACAACATGCCGAGCCCTAGCTTGCAATTAGCCACCTCCACTGCTTGCATGCCTCCACTGCTTGCATGCCCGCCGCCGCAAGGAGCCACCCAAGCCAACCCCGAGCTTCGCCATCCGTCGTCGTCCTCACTGTCTCCATCGCTCTATCCCCCTTTCCCTCTATCTCATCTGTTCTCTCTCTCTTGCTAGAATGGACCAAGGCCATTCATTAAACACACTGGACCAAGGCCATTCTTTTAATTTTCTTTCTTAATAATATATCTCCAGCATTATAACTTAATTTATTAAATTAACATTTATATTAATTACCTAAATCTCCATTTTATTTATTTTAATTCCTTAAATCAAAATCTTATGAATACGTCTGATGTGCCCCAAGGACCGATGACCCGATCTCGAGCTAAGAGGCTCGTTGCTTATCTAATGAATTCTTATTTTGTAGGGAGTCATAGTTTAATGAAGCTACAGAGGAGCCAACTCATGAAGACAAGGAGGTTCTGTATCACGTTCTCACATGGAGCCATGTCTATCATGGATTTGTTCAAGTTAAGCATGGATGGAAGACATAATACATGTTTTGGAGATAGATGATACATTCCAAAAATCTGCTCGTAAACTGACCCCCGAGGTGTACATGGCATTTTTGGCGATCTATCAAACTTCATATTGGAAAGTGCTCTTCATAACAAATATAGCTGATACTTAAAGCTTTCTATAAAGTACTTTGGCGTTAATTGTGGAGCTCGTTTGCTATGCAAAACGCTGCTTTAACAGCAGGATAAAAACCAGCCAAGAAACTGTTTTTTTTTTCTTCGTGTTTTATTATTTGGAGGTTTCTTTGGTAATTGTCTTTTTCGGAGCAAATTTGTTATTTTCCTTTTTGATTTATTAAGGAGCTATTTATCCTTCCTAGTGAAGAACCCTACAGGACTTTTGAAAAACCCTAAGAAAAATTGTAAGCTTGTGCTTGAAGAACCGCGGTGGAGTTCTCTCCCTCTCGGCTATCTTTCCTTCTTCTATCAACTTTTGTTTTTTTGCTAAGTCTTGCGAAGGTTGTGAAGTGCTATCTCTTCCAGCAACTCCCTTGTGTTGTTGTGTTCATGGTGTGGAGGTAGAAGACTTAGCAAACCCCGGATTGGAGAGCCACTTCTTGGAGTGACCGAAAAATCGCCCCCTTGGTGTTGGATGGTTAGCGGACCAAACCGGTTCTTTGTTCCTGTTCGTGGTTCTATTATAAAAAGGGTATTTTTGTTTCTTGATCATCTAGAGATATCCCTCAGTTGGTGTTGATTTGGTATAGCTTTTGTGTGGATTGGATTTCATTCGTTGAAGCTAAAAGTGGATAGAAGTTTATACCGCAAATCTGTTATTTGCGGATTCAGTTTTGCAATTCAGATTGCGTCAAGTACAACTCTATTTGTGCGTGTCCTTTGACGCTAAGATTTGAGAGGGTCCTCACCCTAGTTGTTGACTACTGAACCTATTATTTTTCGGCCAAAAAGGCGTATACAGTGGAAGTTATTGTCTCTCTAAATTCGTTGCTCAGAACCCGGATTTCAAAACCCTAATCCGAGTTTAACCTTCTCTGGATCATATCTCGCTGACCTTAACAAATTTCATACTGATTTTTGGACATGTTGCTCTTTGCATTGCTGGCTACTAGTCCTATAAATTTGAGCCCTTAAGTTCGTATGCATTTGAAGTTGTCCCTGTTCTAAATCTGTAGCTCAAGTTGTGCCTCTAGCCGATTACAGATTTGAAATAATATTCATCTAGAGTCTTGGACTCTATCAACGTCCTTGGTATTACCCTAATAATTATATAATTATCCAAATTAAAAGTCGGTATTACACTTTGTGGAAGAGGAGGTTATTTTTTGTTGGAGTTTTGTAGATTGTTCGCCTTACATTGGAATTTCTTTGAAGATGAAGATTGTCAGAGTTCAGTGTTCTGGATTCATTTTTGTGTGGGCCGAGAAGCCTGCATTGGATCTCTCATGTGGAATTCGTGTCAAGGTGGAGATTGTTAGAGTTCGATGTGACCCGAATTCTAGTTTGGCCAGGTTGGGCCCATATCTAATATTCGGATTATTTATTTTCTCTATATATTAATGTTTGAGTCGCAAAATTCATTGTACCTTGATTTCCTATTAGTGAATTTCTCCTCTGCCCGTGGTTTTTCTCGTAAAGGCTTTCCACGTAAATCTTAGTGTCTCTGCTTTCGCAATTTTCTTTTTCCATTTCGCGTTTGATTCTCAACAGCCTATTTTGTTATCCATCATTTGGAATCAAAGCTATTCTGATTCATATCATTTGATATCAAAGCTAATCTGATTCTCATAAGACGTTCGTCTCCTCTTGGATCAACCTTAGGCATCCCTCGCCATTGAAAGACGTCCAAGATTGATCGTTGGATGTCTGTTAGAGGTTCAAGTGATGACCTCATCATTTTTAAAGCAGAAAATGTGACTCCGGCGTTTGCATCAGCATTTTTTGACTGAAAACATGACTGCGAGGTTTGCCTTCTTCATTTTTCATAGTTTAAGGGTTTAGTTGTTTGCGAAAGTTCTTCAAGTTTTGGTGTGTAGTTGATCCCAAATGATAAGGTTTGTTTTGTTAATTTCCCTTAATTTTTTACAAGTCTTTCTATTTCTTTTAGATAAATAATCCCTTAATCTTCAGAATGTTAACAATTAAGTCTCTATCGTTGTAGTTGCAGTCAATGAAATCATGTTTTTATCACATGATTTTCACTAAGGCGATTTAAGAGAGAAATATAAAGTTGTTCATGAAATAAGCTTCTTGGAGTTTGAAATTCTCGTCAAAATCGTTTCATACGTTGAGTTTTCTTACTTGTTTTTCTTTGAAAATTGTTAGAATTGCCAAAATTGTTATATTGGGAGTTTTTTTCTCTTAAAAGTGTTCAGCAAATAAGACTACGTGATAAAAATATGATTTATTTGATGTCAACCCTATGAGTAGGGGTGTGCAGAACCGAACCGGTACCGTAGAACCGGACCGGAACCGGCGGTTTTGGTACCGGTTCGGTGCTTGTAATTTGGGTACCGAACCGAAGCCGGTTCTCCCAGGACTAGAACCGGCTTTTGCGGTTCGGTACTCGGTACCCACTTACCTAGCACCGTCCCGACCGAAGAACCGGTCTTCAAATTAGGGCACCCCGACAACCCGACTCCAGTCTCCAGTCTTCAGCTCTGCACCCCGAAGGCCAGAATTCCCACTCCCGAGTCTTCAGCTCCTGCACCCCTAGTCCCGACCGTCTTAACGGTGATCGCACTCCGCCACTCCGCAGTCTGTACGCCGGTAGCCCTCCCCGAAGTCGAACGGCGATCGCACATCGTTGATCGTTCTCTGCTGTGCTCTGTGTGTTCGAGTCTTCGAATCTGTTCTGCTTCATTCTTTGCTCCGAGTCTTCGAGATCTGTTGTGCGCCGGTAAATCCCAACTCCGAGCCTCCACTCTGGCCCTCCCAACCCGTCGGCTTCCCTTTGCATCCTCTGGTCAGTGCTAGTGGTCAGTATTCCTATTTCAATTTTCCATTTTCTGGTTCTCGTTAATCGGCTAGTGTTGTCTCCTGTGAGTCTGTGACTTGTTGATTTTAACTATTGAATGCAAATTGTTGAATCTGTGATGAGCGTTGATATCTGATGAGTGTTGAATCTGTGAACTGTGATGAGTGTTGAATCTGTCAACTTGTTGATGAGTGTTGATGAGTGTTGATCTGTGAACTGTGATGAGTGTTGAATCTGTCAACTTGTTGATGAGTGTTGATGAGTGTTGATCTGTGATGAGTGTTGATATCTGATGAGTGTTGAATCCTGAATATTGAATGTCATGAATCTGACAATCTGTTGAGTGTTGAATGTCATGAATCTGTTGAGTGTCATTAATCTGTGATTGTTTTTGTTATGTTTTGTGTTAGTTTTATGTTATGTCTTCTACTGCTTAATGCTGAAATGAGTTTTTAAATTGTTAAAAATGTAGATAATGGAAAGCTTCAATGATGAAACAATAGAGAGTGTTAATGTTAACCCTGTTACTGGTCAAACAATGAGGAAAAAATCAGATGTTTGGACTCATTTTACTATGGTAGAAAGCACTGATAAGAACAATCCTAGAGCAAAATGTAATTATTGTGCTCAGACATATGCATGTCATGCAACAAAGAAAGGCACTTCAAGCTTGAAAAAGCATGTTAGCTCATGTAAAAAATTGTTGGCAAGTGTAGATACGAAGCAAAAGACTTTAAGCTTCAAAAATGTCAATAATATGGGATCAACTTCCACACTTGCATCATTTAGTAGTGCAACTTGCAGAGAACTACTAGCAAAAATGGTTATTGTTGAAGAAATGCCTTTTAAGTTTGTTGAATCAGAGGGTTTTAGAGTTTATTCTAATTATTTACAACCAAAATTTATTGTACCCTCTAGATCTACGATTACACGAGATATTATTGGCATTTATGAGAAAGAGAAGGCAAAGTTGAAAGAATATTTTAAGAACACATCTCAACGAGTATGTTTGACAACAGATACATAGACTTCCATTCAAAATTTGAATTATATGGTTTTAACAGCGCACTTTGTTGATTGTGATTTTAATTTGCATAAGAAGATCCTCAATTTTTGTTTGATTGCAAATCATAAGGGTGACACCATAGGTAAAGAAATAGAGAGATGTTTATTTGAATGGGGGATTGAAAATGTTTTATCAATTACAGTTGATAATGCTTCTTCTAATGACGTGGCCCTTTCTTATTTGGTTAAGAGAATTCGAGATTGGAATGGTTTAGTTTTGAATGGTGAATGTCTGCATATGCGATGTTTTGCGCATATTTTAAATTTGATAGTATGTGATGGTTTAAAAGACCATCACGAATCTATTACGAGAGTACGTCGAGCAGTGAAGTATGTTCGATCTTCTCCTGCGAGACTACAGAAATTTCAGAAATGTGTTGAACATGCTAAAATTGTGTGCAAAAGTAGTGTATCTCTCGATGTGGCTAGAAGAATGGAATTCCACATATTTGATGTTGGAAAGCGCAGAAAAATTTGAAAAAGATTTTGAGAGATTGATAGAAACAGATGATCATTATCTTACTGATTTTGGTGGAGAAAGTCCTCCCACAAAAGAAGATTGGGCTAGTATTCGAGAACTTGTACAATTCTTGAAGATTTTTTATGATATGACTGTAAATGTTTCAGCCTCTTTGCATGTTACTTCAAATACATATGTTTGTGAAGTATGCAATTTGAAAATGGTTATCCAAGAGTATGCTGAATGTGATAATCCATTATTGATGCGAATGGCTATTGGAATGGAAAGCAAATTTGAAAAATATTGGGGAAGCTGCGATAGAATAAATATGTTGATGTATACTGCAGTTGTTTTAGATCCTCGACATAAAATACAGTATTTGAAATATATTCTTTCCATGGTAATGGATTCTGATAAGACGGATTATTTGTTAAGCCAAGTACAACTCGTGCTTAAAAAAGTATATCTTAAGTATAAAGGTGATTCGAGATTGGAAAATTCAGAAGACGACTATAATACTGCAAGTGTACCAACATCTACAATCTTAAAACAAAAGAGCAGTTTGAGCCACAATAAGCTACATGAAATGTTTCATAGTCGCCCCAAAGAACCAAATGTTTCAACTACTCGGTCAGAAATTGAACAATATTTGTATGAAGCATTGGAAGACAATTCAGACAAACTAGACATTCTCATGTGGTGGAAAATAAATTCATTGAAATTTCCAATTTTGAGCAATTTGGCAAGAGATATATTTGCTATTCCTATTTCTACTGTCGCATCGGAATCAGCTTTCAGTAGTGGAGGAAGAGTACTTGATCCATTTCGCAGTTCTTTGTCCCCAAAGATGGTCGAGGCGCTTATTTGCACTCAAAGCTGGATTCGATCCTCGAAATATGAATCAATCAACTTCAATGATGATCTGAATGAACTAGGTATCTTTTATATTTATAGTGTTTTCCTTAATCTTTGTTTTTTTAATTACTAATTAGCAATTACTATGTTTTTTAAATTTGTTTTCAATTTATATTTTTCAGATATTATACAAATTAATGACGCTGATGAAGTGAATTAGTATGAAATTGATGGTAATGCGTGATGATTATGTATAACAAGGTATTTATATTTTTATTTATTTTGAACCATATAATTATCATTTCATTCAACCATATAATTATCATTTCTTTTTGACATGCAAGGACTTGAAAATAAGTAACTCAGTTGAGTAATTTTATTTTAATTCATTTTAATTTTTTTATAATTATCGATTGTCAACTAATTACTTCTATTTCTTTGTCTAGTAATCACAATTTTTGCATTTCTACCTTCTATTTTGTAGGATGCTTCTCTTCTACAGAGCCTCTTGGCTATTGAAGACGAAACCTTGGATTATATGTGCAAAAGTTGGTCCACATGCTGACTCCTTATTTCTTACCGAGGTTAAATACATTTTGTTTTTCAATTATCATGAAGATTGAATAGAAATAATATTTTTTGGAGACACTTTGTATGTTGGCATGCTTGATTTTAGATAGAATACTGTCCAAATTTCATCTGTAATATTGATGTTTTATTTATACTATGTATGAGTTACTGGTTTGACCAACTTAATTATTTAGGTTTTTTTTTTATTTTATATTTTTAAAATTTTTAATTATAATTTTTCTTAAAAAATAAATCGGTCCAAACCGGTACCGAACCGGTACCGGTACCGAATGAACCGGTTCGGTACCGGTTCGGTACCGGTTTTCATGGGACCGGTACCGGCTTTGGAATTCCAAAACCGGTACCAACCGGTTCGGTACTGGTACCCCGTGGAACCGGACCGAACCGGTCCCATGAACACCCCTACCTATGAGGGGGCCTTAACTTTTAATGTTTATGAGTTCAATAAGTTATTTGACGAAAAAAATACAAGCACTCACTTATTCTTTAATTTTAAAATTAAAGAATTAATATTCATTTTACCCTTAAGTTTAATATAAGTTGATTGAACAGTAAGAATCGTTAGATGGCCAGACTCAATCTTGAGAATCGAAGCTATGACTTTCCAGAAATATACATTATTTTTATATTTTATTTTGAAAAATTAACAAAACAAACCATCGAACTACAACATTAATGACACGTCAATCACTAAACAATTTTTGCTAATAAATAAAATACTCAACTATGAGAAACAAATAACACAAATATCGTCATTAACCTATTAAAAGAAACGTTAAACACGAAAAGACTTTTCAAAATGGAAGACTTTCAGATAATTTGTTTGAAATCGATTTTGGAATCAAAATGGAAGATTTACAGTTACCTGTTTATTGAACAAATCTCATGTGTTATTCCATTTTAAGCACATATGTACTCCATTGAATGTTTATTCTTCTTTCCACTTTCTAACTCTAACATAATTATTTATTTATGCTAATTGTGAACATTTTTCTTATTTTTTTCATTGTTTGCATTTTATCAAACTAATTAGCTATTTCTAATTAATGTTTAATCATAACCCATATCTCATGTTTATTTATGGTTTAGCTATCACTAACATTAGACATTTCTAATATGTATATATTTATAATATTAAATTGTGCGGAAAGAAAAATTGCAAACAAGAATTGGGAATAATTAGGCTATGATTACATAAATCATAGACCTAAACATTTACACATATGCAAGAAACATTTCTTACATAAAGAAGGGTAACACTTATAAGAGATATCAATATGAAATATCTAAAGGATTAAATAACACATAGACATATGTGTAAACGAGAGTGTTGATCAAAGAATAATGTTGAAGATAAGGATGTGAGAACTAATTGTGTAGGGTCTTAGTACATGATTAATTGTGATATTTGTATGGTTTATTGATTTTTTACATTATGATTCTTAATTGAGCTCAAAAAGTTCACCTTAATTATTTTATCAAAATTTTCAGGAACAAGTGATAGCAGCTCAATGACAAAAAGGTAAAGATCTATTGGATTAAAGAGTTTGCACAACACAGACCCAGAGAGAGAATTTGAGTTTGTTGTATTTAATTTTAATTCAGTTATGTTTTGTAAAGTAAATTTTGGATAAAATTTTGTAAAATAAATAATGTGTATAACTTTTAGGTTCAGGTTAATTTTTATATTTATGTCGTGCAATTACATGGATGTATGTTCAATTGTGAGCTTTTGCTATGAGTTGTGAATTTGTGAGCGTTCTCTGAGCAGGAGAATCCAGTTCGCAACGCAGTTTTCGAAAGTATCGAGGGTCAGGCCGTGACATATTACGTGGGTGAATATATTTAAATGCGATACAATATAATACATCAAAACTATATTATATAATAAAAAGTGTTCTTATAAATCCAAATGAAAAGCATTTAACAATTGGGGACCCTAAAGCTCCTGTATGCCGAGATAGCTAAGTATTAAAGAATTGTTCCCGATGATCAACAATGGCAGTCCCTAAAACCCATATGACTGGTTGGAGAAGAAAGTCTTGAATTTTGAAACTTGAAAGAGAAATTTGATATTTGAAGCAACCAAATACCATATTATTACTATTATTATTAATAAATCTTATTCATTCTCATTGCATCGTTGCAAACAAATATGTGATAAGAGTGGAGACGTTCAAGACTAACTAGACAAACGCTACACTATATCTGTATCAGCAGGCATTGTAATGGAAAACGCTTTTACAATTACGCATTCATGCAACTTCGAAAACATCCTCAGAAGAACATTGTTTTAGCTGGACTATAAATCTCACCTTATCTCCCCTTCGGCTCCATGATTTCAGAGAAAACCGACTTGGAAGCTACTTTGCTCGTTTTCGAGACATCGCTACTACTGAACAAGTCATCAATGTCGAAATCAGAGCCTGTGTTTTTTGAGCTTACAAACGGAGTGCCGTCCCCGCAGTTCATTGCTTCGCTGTCAGCTCCGTCGGAAATCGGATCATCCCCTGCCGTTTCTTGCAGTTGCAGTGCGAACTCCAGTCCCCAGACTAGATCATTCATGGAGGGTCGTTCAACTCCCACTTCGTTCAAACAACTCGCGATGATCTCACCCATCTTTTTCAAGCATCTTTGAGAAATTTCCTTTTTCAGATTTGGGTCGACGACTCGGACTAGATTGTTTCGATTGTACGATGATCGTACCCACTCGGCGAGGCTCACCTTATCTTTCTCTTTCGTTCGAGTCAACGGCGGTCGTCCACATAGTACTTCGCAGAGCACAACGCCGAATGAGTACACGTCTGATTTCTCCGTTAGCTGTTGCCGTTTAAAGTACTCCGGATCTAAATACCCAAAACTGCCTTTAACGACGGTGGTGACGTGTCCTTTGGTTTCACTCATGGGCCCCATTTTTGACAGCCCAAAGTCCGAAACCTTGGCCACCCATTTTTCATCTAATAAGATGTTTGTCGACTTGACATCCCGATGAATGATCGTGTGCTTCGCGCCTGTATGGAGATAATGCAGCCCGCGCGCTGCTCCTATACAAATCTCCAGCCGTTGCTTCCAAGAGAGAGGTGGATTGTTCTCATCGCAGCCGTAGATATGACTCCGGAACGTCCCACGCGCCATGTAATCGTATACGAGGATCATCTCGTTTCCGTCGTTACAGTAGCCGATCAGAGACACTAGATGAAGATGACGAAGCTGGGAAAGCATCTCGATCTCTGTTTTGAACTCGTGGGCCCCCTGATCAGAGCCTGGTTTCAGCCGTTTGATCGCAACGGGGATCGACCCATTGTCGATGTAACCTTTGTATACGTTGCCGAATCCTCCTACTCCGATGACGAAAACGTCGTCGAAATTGTTGGTGGCCGATTTGATCTCGGCCAATGAAAAGGAGCGACACAAATCCGACGGTAGATACGAGCCGCGTGTCTTGTTGGACTTCGTCGTTGTAGCAAAAGAAAATGGACTCCACCGCGAAGCTTTGTCGCTGGAGCTATGGTGCTTCGTGCTTGCTCTTCCTCGTCGGCAAAGAAAGAACCCCAATGCAACAAAGGCTAATCCTAGAATCCCGCCGAGAACCGCTGCTATTTTTACCATCACGTTATTTCTCGACCTTCCTGATTCTGATGTCGGCGGTGAAGGGACTGGGGAGGAAGCGGTAGTCGGAGGTGGGTCTGGATTTTTACCTGCTAGATTTCCGGTGGAGTCGTTTAACTTGAAAATTTCGGCTCCGTTCAAGATCGCATCGGTGTAAAGAGTTTTCCAATCATCCGGGTTCGCTTGAAGCGCAATGGAGAGATTTACTCTCTTTTCACCTGAACTACTAGATACAAAAATGGTGTAATCTTTGTAGTAAGGAACCCCTCTTCCTCCGGCCCAGATAATAACATCGGCGTTAGTTTCGGCGATCTGATTATTTATGTATATGAGAAAAGCCCTTTGATGTTGCTTGGTTATCTCCGGTTGAAACTCGCAAAAATGGAGCCTCACAAGGTAATAAAACGAAGGATCTACAGAGAATCCCCATGTGAGATTGAAGCTCTTGTTAATTGTTTTGTTCAACCCCATCGTTCTAGCAGTGCGATAAACATCCTCGGGGGCTGTGTAACTTGGTATTTTAGTGAAGCTGAGCTGAATACTGGTGTTAACAGGAAGAACTAAGTCTGGTCCAGATTCCGTCAAGTAATCTAGATCCTGCAACCAGCTTCTGAACATCCCGGTGTCCATATCGCCGGAGATCGATGCTCCGCCGACGTTCAGCCTGTAAACCATCTCCAGAGCGGTGTTATTGGTGATGGAAAAAGCTCTCTGTTGTCCAATGAACTGAGTCCCTAATTCTCCGTCCGGCGTATAGTAAAGATTTGGAGGCATCGAAACGATTTCGATTCCATTAACGAAAGCATACGTCGCTAAATCACCATTAACGCTCGGACTGAAAGTTATATTCAGCTTCTGATCTTCCTTCACGTTGAGACAGAATTCTCTCATGATTGTTGTTTCGCCGTAGGCATCGGCAGTGACCGAAGCGTTAAAGTCCTTAAGGAGGGTGAATCCGTCACCGGCACTGACAGAGAAAAGAGCAAACGGCCGGCCAAATCCAGAGTAGGATGCCGGGTAAAAGTAAAGCCGGACGAATTTCATGCCGGGAGTGATCGGGAAAGAGTAGGTAAACTGATAGCGAGAGAGCCTTGCGGAGGAGAAAGGAATATTGGCGACGGAAGAAGACTGTTGCAGAGCTTTTGAAGTAGTAGAGTCTTTGTTCTGCGCGATTTCAAGAAAAAAGAATTTGGAGTTAATATCTCCAGCCCAGATCCGAGTATCATCGGCAGGCAAGTTGCCGGAGGAACCGCAGTTGACGAGGATAACATCGTCGGGAGTGTACGGTTGAAGAGAAACACAGCCCACTTGAATAGTGAGTTCGTGGAAGAAGAAGAAGAGGTAGAGGTAGAGAGGAACTGTAACGGCGGTAACCATACTTGTCCTAGTAGAACTCGCCATTGTTGTAGCAGAGTTCGTAGATTTTATAAAGAAAACCCAAAAATCAGGAATCACATTTGCAAAATTCTTTCGGAATATACACGGTGACGACTTAGAGTCCACGGAAGAAAACAATAGTTGAGACAGGACGGGTCTGAAGTGGGGAGCACACTAAGACTTTTCCATGGTGGTTTGAAATTTCAACTCAAAACTAATAATTTCCTGCTTTCACTTAATTCTTATCATTATTTGTTATTTTCTTGATAAAATTAATTTTAATCTACTTTCTCATAATTTTTAAAGTAATTATAAATTCAACAATGTATTTTTTTAAATATTTTATTTTTATATTTTAAATTTCATCCATTTAAATAGAAGTATTATCAAATTTAATGTTTTTTTCCTCATGTTCTTCTTCTTCAAAGTTTCACCCCTCCATAATCAAAGATAGATAATTCATAAATGATAGATGAAAAGTCATCAAATTCTGGTTTTTTTGAGGGAAAACCAGAATAAAACCAGAATTTGGGGGGGACCGAAACTGATGAAGTTTATGGCCAGAAGACTCCAAAGTTCCTGTTCTTTGTAGAAATTAGGGAAAATGACAGGAAAATGACAAATTAACTTTACATGGTAATTGTTACGCCCCCAAAATCATAAGGCGTGAAATAGGCTGGGGGGCCGAAAGGAGGCTCCTGGGAAGCCTTCTCAACGTGCATCAGGTGCATGGCTTTTGAACAGGTAATGCGCGCAGTAGGCGCACTGTCAAAAATCAGACAGGGTCCCAAGAAACCTGGAGATGTCGAAGTTTGGACAGGCAGGCAGTTGGCGCACTGTCGGAATTCAGACAGTGGTCCAAGAATCCTAGAGATGTCGGAATTCAGACAGCAATCCAAGATGGTGGGAGATGTCGAACGCGCTTGGGCCAGCAAGTGGTTGGGCCGCATAGCAGACGGGCCCAACAGAGAGATGGGCCGCATGCTAGCCCAGTGGAAGAGTCCAGCTGAACACGAGCCGCGCGCCCCAAATAAGCCCAGATAAGATCTGGGCAACTGTAGATAAGATCTGGGCAGCGCTAGATAAGATATGCGTTGCGCTGGCAGGCCCACTGGGCCCAGTTGGCGCAGCGCAGCCAATCAGAATACAGCACATGGAGATTCGGATTTTAGGATTCCTAGATGCATTAGGCTTCCTTATTCTATGTAAATTGGGTCTAGTGACCCTATAAATAAGACCCTTGAGGCACCAACCAAGGCATTGATAATCGACGAGCGATTAGTCATCATTGAGAGAGTGTGATGATCCAAGTGGCGAAAATTGTTCCTAGTTTCTTTAGTTTGGAATCGAAAGAAAGGGTTGGGGGTCGGGCTCCCGTAAAGAGTTAGTGTTCAACGCGAGGAGGCGACAACCGAGAGTATTCGGAGAGAGGCTGGTCGTAGCGGGACTACGGCGCCGCACACCTATTTGCCCTATTCCGCACGGTGAAAAATTAGGGGTGTGACAGTAATCAATTATCCTTTACTTTCTAACAAATTAACTAATGACGTATGAAAAAATGACAAAGTCAGTATTACTGTTACGTTTATCATTAATAGCAAACGTGACAGTAATGTTGACAGCGTGAACGACAAACGTAACAGCGAAGTTGATTTTGTCATTGTCTCATACATCAGTGGTTAATTTGTTAAAAAATAAAAGATAGTGATTAACTTGTCATTGATCACAAACTATAATGGGTTAATGACAAACATAACGGGGATATTAATTTTATTATTTTCCATATGAATGGTTAATTTATTAAAAAATAAATAAAATAATTAGTTAATTTGTCATTTTATGAGCGTCACACGTTCTGGTATAGAAACCAATTAATAATGAATTTAAGAACATGGGAGAAGATCTAGGTTTCCAGCTAATGACGCCGATAATGGAAAGGCTTTTCTTCCTAGTCTTTTTGTGGTCAACCTTTGCTGGCTTATCCACATCCTCCACTGGCAGTGAGGAAGTTGTACCAACCATAATATCATGTGAATGCAAGACATTAACAAATTCTATGTGAGAAAAAATTAGTAACATATATGAAAGATCAAAATACATTCTTGAGCTCTTGAGTTTTGTGATTTTATTTTTCATAAATCTATAGAAAAACTAACAAAATTTTAAATGATATCTATAATGCAAAATCATTGGTCGGACACAATAAAATTCGAGTCACACCAAATTTTAACAATTTCTACATTGACATGAATTCTATAAATGATATCTTTAGTGTATACTTGTGTGCCCAGTAATACAAATACAAATTTAAAACTCTGAAATTTTTGGCAATTTTCATTTTAAAACGAACTCTATTACAATAAATCAATTTTCAAATTTTCTTCTTCCACAAAACCGTTTAAGGTGATCTATAATAGGGGACAGGGGTTCACCTGCTTATCCCAAACAAATTACCAAGTTGTGTATATTTTTAAGGGTAAATTTAACAACTAATGCAGACCAGATTTTAAAATATTTAAATCACGATAACAACTAAGTATATTTCGCATGTTGACGTACCATATCAAATTTGTTATTCAAAACTCCTTACAATTTTACTGTCGTCGATCCATAATGAAATATCAAATCTTAATCCAAAAGAAAAGATATACTTCAAAGCTCTCCTTGTCCTAAAAAAATACATATTATTCAACAAAAATGTTTGACCTAAAAATATTTTGTTTCAATAAAATATTCACACCAAAATATTGAAGTCGAAAAATTATGAATATTACAAGATTTTAAAAGATATCCCAAAAGATTCAGATATTTATAATAAATCAGCTCCAAATAAAATTTATCCAAAAATTCACAAATCTCCCAAAAAAGTATCAAACAATTAAAATGTAGATTTTTAACCAAAATTCGAACAAAGTTGAAATTCTTAACTAAAAGTTATCCAAAAAATTTTATAAACAAAATTCTGCTCTAAATTGTTGAGGTTCTGCTGATGGGTTTCTTCTTCATGAGAACGATGACATGCAGAAGAAGAGCATTGACTAGAGATGGTGGAGAGTTGATGAAGGGATGTCGACGATAAATAGGTGAATGAGTGGCTAGGCTGATCAAAAACCATCGGTGATAGCTATTTCTGTGTGGGAGAGAAGAACTAGCCTTCACGATGAACACGAATGGTAGAGAGAACAATTTTCTTTTCTTTTTTTTTTCCCAAAAAACTGTAATTTTCTAAAAAATTACAAAAATTTTGTTTGATGTGGAACGATAAAAAAGAATTTATGTTTCAACGAAATTTGAAACTCGGATTCTATGATATCTTTCTCAACTAGGCTCTGATACCAATTGTTGAAAATTGAACACAAAACGGAAAAAGAAAATACGCAAAAACAGGAACACCAATATTACATAGAAAACCCTTTCGAGAAAAAATTACAGGCATATAAGAAATTCACTATGATCAAATCAAAATACTATAGAGTTTTGCGACTCAAACATCAACATATAGAGTAATATGAAAAACTCTAATATTGAATATGTACCCAACCCGACCCAATTAGATTTCAAGTTACGCCGAACTCGAATAATCATCACCTTGACACGAATTCCACATGAGAGATAAAAACGCAAGCTTCTTGGCCCACCCAAAATGAATATAAAATACTGAACTATGACAATCTTCATCTTTAAAGAAATTCTGATACAATGTACAAATATGCAAAACTCTAATAAAAAATAACATCCTCTTCCACAAGTCCCTTGTAGGGCCTACTCATCATCTAATACAGATCAAGTTTAAGAATTGCATAAACTTGAGAGACACACTCAAGAATAAATCAATTCTCCTCCTCTATGGTATTATTGAGCTATCAATGTCGTCACAAAAAACTACATTTGAATATATTGAAGGCTCCACACTTGTACCCTTTCGAATCTATAGTACTCAACGAGAATAGATTCTTCTTCAAATCAAGAATGTGTCGTGCATTTCCTAGGGTCCTCACAACTCCATCAAACATTCTGATTCTAACGGTATCAATACCAGCTGTTCTACAAGATGACTTATTGTCCTTTAAGATATCACCTTCTGAAATGGTCTCATATGTCGAAAATCAATTTCAATTGTAATTCATGAAATGAATAAGCTAAATCCAAAATTCAATCATTGTTTGACTTTTCAGTTTTCCTCTAACGCAACTAGAAGATCTCTATCACTGTGGTCTTCTTCTGCAATGATTGCTTCAACAGTCATCAACAATTGTTTTCATTTCACAATAGCTCTCTTAATTTCATTATGCAATTTACGACACTAAGATTTAGTGTTCCCCTTCTTGTGACAAATGTAATAGATTATGTCACAGTTCCTTGACTTTGATCTGGCCTTCAAGCTCTGAACATTATAACTGTCATTGTTGTTTAACTCTCTTTTTCTTCCTCGAACAACAGGTTCCTCATCTCGAGACTCGGATCTAACAATAATCTGCTTCATTTTATCCTTTGATAACAAAGCATCAAAAATTTCTTCCAGAGTTAGACGTTCTCTACTGTATAAAATTGTATCTCTTAAAGCACCATATGAAGCAGACAAATAGCAAAGTCTAATCAACCCTTGCATCCTATAGTCTGCAAATCTAAACTATCTCCTTGAATGTGGTAAAATGTTCTTCAAAAAAAGTTCCTTAAATCAATTAATGAGAATAAAATCGTTGTTTCAAGTGCAACTTGCTAATCATAGTTTTATTTACCCACGACTGCTCCAATTTTACCCATAATTTAGCAGTAGTTTTCTCATTCAAACGTTTTATAAAATATGATTTTGATAAATGTAGACATATTAAAAATAAAGTTTTTCGATTCTTACGAATCTTCTACTCTTCACTCCAAAACGTGATCATTTTATCAAGCACAAACAACGCGTCATCTAAATTCATATGCGCGTGTTAGAGTTTGGAGTGACCCGAATTCTAGTTGGACCGGGTCGGGCTCATATATAATATTAGGGTTATTTATTTTCTCTATATATTGATGCTTGGGTTGCAAACTTCTTGTACCTTGATTTCCTGATTAGTGATTTCTCCTCTGCCCGTGGTTTTTTTTCTTGTAAGGGTTTTTCCACGTAAATCTTGGTGTCCCTACTTTAGTAGTTTTCTTTTTCTGTTTCTCGTGTGATTCTCAACAATTGGTATCAGAGCCCAGGTGAAATTCTCTATATCAATTTTCAACAATTGATATCAGAGCGAAGTTAGAGTTTTAGTACTCGGATCGAACGAAATTGGGGTTTGTAATTTCTTCTGAAAAATTACAATTTTGGAAAAAGAATTAAAAAAAAATTAGAGGAAGGAAAAATTGGATTTTTCCTTCTCTCTCTGCGTCGCTGCTCTCACCAACAGAGAAGGTGTTCGTCTTCAACCTTCCCGCGATTCTCCTACAAAGAATAGAGGAGTTCCCGAAGAGAAGAAGCAGCTCATCCTCTGTCGCCCGTCCGTCGCTGTTCCAAGGAATAGCGATCCTCCTTCGTCGCCTAATCTTCCAGTCGTGCGCCACCGTCTGTCGGCCAATCTAGAATAGAGAGACGAACTCTATTCGTTCATCGCCACGCCGCCGTCTGTCGCTGATCCAACTGTTGTCAGCCGTCCTCCCACGTGATCGTTGCAGCAGCGTTCTCCGATTCACAGCAATTGGGTGTTTTTTATTTGGAATTAATTGGAGATTTTATTCTGAATTGTTTGGGCTGGATATTTTTGGGTTCAGAATTTTTGGAGAAATTTCTGAAATTTTTGGAGAGATGATTTCAGTGAAATTCGATATTCTGTTGTTATATCAGAATACGAGATTTCAGTTATGGCAGGTGAAGATGCGAGATGTGCTCGCACATATAGATTTAGACGATGCGTTATTAGGGATTGATACAATGTCCACGCTATTGAGTGAAGAGGAGAAAATTCGAAAGGATCGAAAAACCTATATTTGATACGTCTGCATTTGTCAAATCAAATTTTGCAGGATGTTTTGAACGAAAAATCTGCCACTGAGTTATGGTTCAGATTAGAACAGTTGTGTATGAAGAAAACTCTGACTAGCAAGTTGCATTTGAAACAACGATTTTATTCTCATCAGTTATTGGAAGGAGCCTTTATTACAGAGCATTTGAATGTATTCAAGGAGTTAGTTTCAGATTTGGAAACTATGAGATGCAAGTACGATGAGAAGGATTTAAGGTTTTGATTCTGCTATGCTCGTTGCCTGCTTTATATGGTTTTTTCAGAGACACGATTTCACATAGTAGAGAAAGTCTAACTTTGGAAGATGTTTATGGTTCTTTGTTATCAAAGGAAAGATAAAGCAACTTGTTATTGGATCAGAGTCTCGAGATGAGGGACTCGTCGTTCGGAGTAGAACAAGAGAGTCAAACAACAAAGGCGGTGAAAGTGTTCAGAATTCGAAGGGCAGATCAAAGTCAAGGTACCGAGATAGAACCTGTTACTATTGTCAGAGAAGGGGGCACATCAAAGCCGAGTGCCATAAATTGCAGAATGAGTTAAAGATAACTATAGAGAAGGGAAAACAACCTATGACGTCCGGTGAATAGTTGTCGCAGAAGAAGAAGATTATAGTGATGAAAATCTTCTAATAGTGTCAGAGAGAAACTCAAAGCCAAATAATGAGTGGATTCTGGATTCAATGTGCTCGTTTCATATGTGCTACAATCGGGATTGGTTTACGACATATGAGACTATTTCAGAAGGTGCTGTGTTAATGGGTAATAACACACATTGCAAAATTGCTGTATTGGTGCCGTTAGAATCATAATGTTTGATGGAGTTGTGAGGACACTGGGTAGTGTGCGATATGTTCCCGAGTTAAAGAAGAATTTGATCTCGTTGAGTACTTTGGATTCGAAACGGTACAAGTACAGTGCTGTAGGTGGAGGTACAAAGATTAGTAAGGGTGCTCTCGTCAAGTTAAAGGGACACAGAAGCTCTGCAAATTTGTATGTGTTACAGGGTTCTACAGTGACGGGTAATCAAACTACAAAGTTTGTGAATTCACCTTCAAAAGGTTTACTGGAGAAGACTTAGAGGAAGTCAGGTTCTCAGGTGAAGTTCAAGTTGGGTTTTGAATCTACGTTAGAGTCAATATGTCAGCCTATCACAGATGTTCAGCGTGATGCAGTCACCACATCGTCACCAGTTTCACGTCAGAGTGGTATCGTCAAAGGTAGAACCAAGAGAAAGGGTAAAGTTTTACATCAATATGGTGAAACATCTATAGTGGGTTACTGTCACGCCCCCTTTCTCAAGAGGCGTGAACGGGCGCAGCGCCCGAAAGGAGGCTTCCGGGAAGCCTCGCTACAGTGCGCTAGGCGCACTAGGTAGACTGGCCACGCGCACCACGCGGGCTAGGCAGAGAGACCATTGAGCAGGATGGGCGGAAAAGGGGCAATTGGTGCATCATCAGACAGTCAACACACGAGCCAGACATGCAGCGCGCCTACCAGACAGGCAGCATGCCAAGCGGGCAGTTATTCAGACAGGCAACGGCCAACTGCCAACGACCAACAGTTTTCAAACAAGCCAACGCGCCTTCCAGGAAGTTTGGAGCCGTCGGGAGGGCCCATCGGGAGTCTGGGCCGCACGAGGATGGCTGGGCCATCACCAGGAGTTGGGCTGCAGCGCAATTGGGCCGCATAACCGCCAAGCAGAAGATGGGCCGACTGGGAGTCGGGCCCAGCTCGCGCACCACACTGGGCTGCTGCACGGGCCGGGCCTGCAGCGCTCCCAACTGGCGCAGAAGGGTCCCAACGGGGACTAGGCTGAGCAGACTGGGCCGCCAGTGCGCCAACTGGGCGCAGGGCCCAGCAGACCAATTGGGAATTTACGGGCTTTAGGATTCCTAGTTGCCCTAGGATTACTAGTTTGAGTTGTATTATGATTCATAGTTGTAGTTGAAGTAGGATTCCTTATTGCCTATAAATAAGACCCTTGAGACACCAAGCCAAGGTATTTGATCAATTGAGTCGAATTGAGTCGAAGGGGAGAGCTAAGCGTGAGGTTTAGCTTCCTTGAGCAGTTGTGGTGATCCGAGTGGAAGAATTGTATCCTAAGTTCTTTGATTTGGAATCGAAAGAGGGGGTTGGGGGCGGGGCTCCCGTAAAGATCTAGTTTCATCGCGAGGAGGCAACGTTCGTGTGAGGTGTTCTTGTGTTCGCAACGAGCAAGCGCATAGAGAAAGGCTGGTCGTGATCGGGGATCACGGCGCCGCACACCAATTTGCCCTATTTCGCACAGCGAACTGTCACACCCCTAATTTTTCGCCGTGTGGAATAGGGCGAATGGTGTGCGGCGCCGTAGTCCCACCACGGCCAGCCTCCACCGATAACTCTCAGTTGTTGCCTCCTCACGATAAATATAAGAACTTTATGGAAACACCAAGATCTTTACGGGAGCCCCAACTCCCAACCCTTTCTTTCGATCCCCAAATCAAAGAAACTAGGAATACAACTTTCCATTCGGATCACCACAACTCGCTCAAGGATAGCTAAACCCCAATTCAGCTCTCTTCAATCTCACACTTGATTGAATTGAATGTCTTGGCTTGGTGTCTCAAGGGTCTTATTTATAAACTTACAGAAATCCTAGAGCAACTAGAACTCCGAAGGTAGCTAGAGATCTACAAGATTCTAAGTGCCAAAGTGTCGTCTTCTCATTGGCCGAGGTTATCATCCGGCCCAGCCCACTTGCTCCAGATAGGAGCGGATCTTATCTGGATCTCATCCGAATCTTATTCGTATTTTATTTGGATTTTATCTGGATCTTATTTGGATCTCTTGCGTCTGCGGCCTAACTGCGGCGCAGTCCATCCTCATCGATGGCCTGCGAGGCCTTCCGACACTACTCCGCATTTCTTGGTTGTGTCCGCTCCACTGTCTGAATGCCAACGTGGCCCGCATTTCTCGCATCCTTGTCCGAAGTCGCCAGCGTGTCTGTTTTTGCGAGCTACTTGTTCGAACGGTGAGCGCCTGCGCGCACTGCTGCGTGCATCCTCCTCGATGTCCGCTCGGTGTGCACCCCGCGCACACTGGGGAGACTTCTCGGAAGCCTCCCTTCGGGCCTTGGCCCGTTCATGCCTTGTGAGAATGGGGGTGTGACAATCCTCCCCCACTAGATGAAGTTGACGCCCTCGTCGACGTCCACTCTAAGTAAGTCGTGACCATGTCTTCAAACTGCCACAAGCCTATGTCTTTCTCCCAAGTCGCCTTCTTCCATATCCGCTTGCCCACGGATTGTCCACCCATCGTCCCCATCGTGAGTCTCCCCCAAGAGAAATTGGTGCCCCGCGCCCCAATTTGGACCTTTTTGTTGATTGCCTCTCCTCCTCGAGAGGGTTACTCCTTGGCTCAAGTCCCCCAAGACTTGATTTCTCGATTTCGCCACTTTTGGCGATGCCATAGATTCCGACGCTTGTGCCAATGGTGCCTCGACTGACACCAACTCCTTAGAATGATCCGCCTCCACTCCCCAAAGTGTTGACAATAAAGCGGTTTTTCCCTTCTTCAACCCCGATCTCAATTGAAGGGTATTCTGTGGCACATTCCTTCCTAGCGTTTCGCACTTTATGGCACATGGTGATTGTCCGTCTTGGATCATCATGATACCAAGATGTGGCATAACCGCTGCTTTGGCTTGCCGAAAAAACTCCATTCCCAGAATTAGCTCATAATTTTCTAGGGGTATCACCATCATAGGGCATTCTGCTTGCCATTCCCCTATGCGAATTGTGGGCTTTGCCACGCCCATGAACCGCTGCATGCTTGAATTTACAGCTTTTATTTGACTCGAACACTTGGCTAGGTCATGGCCAAGCTCCCTCGCTTTTCCATCCGAGATAAAGTTGTTTGAAGCCCCCGTGTCGAGCATCCCACGGATCTTCTTTCCTCCGATAATCACTTTAACATACATAAGTCCGCCACAATGAGTCACCTTTTCTCCACTTGTGAGCGTATTTATGAGTTGAATAGGGTTGACTCGAGAAATCTCCTCTTCCAAGCTCTCTTCTTCAACATGTCCTGTGGACACTTTGCTTTTCTTCTCACAATTCCGAGCAAAGTGAGGCCCATCACAAATAAAGCACTCCACCACCTTCTTCGCTTGGGGTTGATCAAGTCCCATCATTTTAAATGATTTCTCCACTTTCTTTCCTTTGTGTGCGCCTTTGATAGACTTCCCCGAGTTCCCGTCCTGTTTTGATTTTCCTTTGTCAAAAGTGGCCTCAGAATTGAAATTGACCAATCCTTCGGCAACTGCAATCGCCGTTTGTACATCCCTCACGCCATGACGCCGCACTTCCATCTGGGCCCAAGGCTGAAGTCCCGTCATAAAGTTGAATAATTTATCCCCCTCATGCATATCTCGAATGTTAAGCATTAATGAAGAATGCTCCCTAACATAATCACATACAGACCCCGTCTGACGAAGCTTTCCCAAAGCCTCCTTTGCCGTCCACTCAACTTTAAGAGGAAGGAACCATTCCTTTAGTTCCTTCTTAAGCACCTCGCAAGTCTCGATCTTAGGCTCTTTGTCTTGGCATTGCCTCCACCACAGTTTTGCGTCGCCCGCCAAATACATGCTAAAAATCATAACTTGGTTGCCCTCCTCGACCTCGGTTGTTAGGAAATATTGTTCCATGTCCCAAAGAAAATTCTCCAATTCTTTGGCATCCCGATTACCATGGTATGGCTTCGGTTCTTGTACCTTGTATTGCGTAGCCGTGCCGCCAAACCTCCTCGCTGCGCCACCCGGCGCCGCCGTTGTGCCTAATCGCGCGAGTTCGCCATCAACGCTCCAGAGCGCCTCTCGTGCGTATTGCCTCGTAGCCATCAAGTCTTCGCTCACCAAAACTTTGAAGACATTGAACTCCCTTTTGAGGGAGAAGATTTGATGTAGCAAGGTCTCTACATCGCCCGCGTCTCTGACTCCCGTAAACTCCACTAAAAGGAAAAGTCTTGCAAGTACTTCTTCCATCATGATTCACCTCCTCGTGAACCGGTTGAAAACTCCTTGAGTAGTGGTCAATAAGTGCTTCGATACCAACTTCAAACTCCTCTTTGAAATTGTGTAAACTCCGAAAGTCTTGTTTCGAAAGCCCTGCTTCGAAAGCCTTGCTCTGATACCTACTGTCACACCCTTAATTTTTTGCCGTGCGAAATAGGGCGAATGGTGTGCGGCGCCGTAGTCCCACCACGGCCAGCCTCCTCCGATAACTCTTGGTTGTCACCTCCTCGCGATAAATATAAGAACTTTATGGAAACACCAAGATCTTTACGAGAGCCCCAACTCCCAACACTTTCTTTCGATCCCCAGATCAAAGAAACTAGGAATACAACTTTCCACTCGAATCACCACAACTCGCTCAAGGATAGCTAAACCCCAATTTAGCTCTCTTCAATTTCACACTTGATTGAATTGAATGCCTTGGCTTGGTGTCTCAGAGTCTTATTTATAGACTTACAGAAATCCTAGAGTAACTAGAACTCCTAAGGTAGCTAGAGATCTACAAGATTCTAAGTGCCGAAGTGTCATTTTCTCATTGGCCGAGGTTGTCATCCGGCCCAGCCCACTTGCTCCAAATAGGCGCGGATCTTATCTGGATCTTACTTGGATCTTATCCGGATCTTATCTGGATCTTATCCGTATCTTATATGGATCTTATCTGGATCTTATCCGGATCTTATCTCGATTTTATCTGGATCTCATCCTGATCTTATCTGGATCTCTTGTGTTTGCGACCCAACTGCGGCGCAACCCATCCTCGTCGATGGCCTACGAGGCTTTCCAACACTACTCCACATTTCCCGGTTGTACGCGCTACGTTGTCCGAATGCCAACGTGGCCCGCATTTCTCGTATCCTTGTCCGAAGTCGCCTGCGTGTCCTTTTTTGAGCGCTGCTTGTCCGAAAGGTGCGCGCCCGCGCGCACTGCTACGTGCATCCTCCTCGATGTCCGCTCGGTGTGAGCCCCGTGCACACTGGGGAGACTTCCCAGAAGCCTCCTTTCGGACCTTGGCTCGTTCACGCCTTGTGAGAATGGGGGCGTGACAGTTATGCATCGAGTGTATTAGAAAATATAGATTCAACATATTCACATGCAGTTTGTTGCGACTTCTCTGATAATTCGGTGGTACAATGGAGCAGATGTGATTTCTCTCCAAGTGTGTCTCTCAAGTTTAAGCGGACTTAAACTTGATTAGTACCAAATATTGAGTTGGCCCAGCAGGGGCCTTTGTGGAAGAGGAGGTTATTTTTCGTTGGAGTTTTGCATATCGTTCTCATTGCATTGGAATTTCTTTGAAGATGGAGATTGTCAGAGTTCAGTGTTCTAGATTCGTTTTAGGATAGGCCGTGAAGCCTGCATCTCTCAGGTGGAATTCGTGTCAAGGTAGACATTGTTAAAGTTCGGAGTGACCCGAATTCTAGTTGGGCCGAGTCGAGTCCATATCCAATATTATGGTTATTTATTTTCTCTATATATTGATGCTTGAGTCGTAAAACTTATTGTATCTTGATTTCTCTATAGTGAATTTCTCCTCTGCCTGTGATTTTTCTCCGTTAGGGTTTTTCACATAAATCTTGGTGTTCTTGCTTCCGTAGTTTTCTTTTTATATTTCGTGTTCGATTTTCAACAGTGCAAGTACATCTCACATCTTTATCTTTCATAACAGAAATTTATATCTCATCGAAACTATCTTAAAAAATTTTCAGAATTTCCACTAAAATATCTAAACACAAATTCAACTTCAATCTCCACGAATCTATATTGCAACAACATATTCGAAAGCTAACGAAAAATTGAAGCTTAGCTTTGAATCCAGATCAAACAGACAACGAAACTTCGATGGCGACTGCCTTAAAAGAGCAGCTTTGAAAACTGGGAAAAGTTGGAGCTTGCTCTGTATAGCTCCAGCAGATTGAAGACAAAGGCGCATATGCGAATAGAGTGACCGACGACTGAATTTCTTCTATTCAGAGGTATGATAGAGATCAACCGATAGAGGCAGGAGAACGGTGTCAGAGAATAAGCAGAAACTTTCTTTGCTTCAGATCGACACTTGGATGTAGGCTAGCGACGCGATGGCTGTATATGGGTGGAGCAGCTTCCTGAGCGGCGGGTCTGAGCAAGGCTAGCAGCGGCTTCTGGCGGTGACAGTAGGACGATCAAAGTCTCCTTCTCAAGCGATAACAGGAGTTCTTCTCTGATGAAGAAGACACACTGTTTTGCGAAAAACAACGATTCTTTTTTTATTTTTTATTTTTTTATTTTCTTTATCCACACAATTGAAATGTTCAAATTCTAAAAAACTGTTCCATTGGAGTATAGAAACTCACAACTTTGCTTTTATACCAATGGTAGCAATGGCGGTCCTCTTCCTCCTCAACCCAAGCATGCAGAGCCACAACTGTTGAAAGTGCAAACACAACGACAAGGTCACAATGCTATTGAATCTTGTATGCCCCTACAGCCAGGGAGCTTTAAAAGGCAACATAGCTGCTTCGAATATTTGCTTAACAACTTGTGTACGCATGTTACCATTTTCAAATTGCATATATTGTATCATATATCTTCAAATAACTTTTTTTACGAGAACCAAATGTTTAAAATACTATGATGTATGGCCTGATGGGGCTATGTGGGTTTATCTGCAGGTATTATTAAAGTGGAAGTTGTATAGTATATGGGATTTGATACTTCTGTATTGCTTTACCATTTGGGAACTGTGATGTCTTCAAAGTCTCTTCGGCATGTCAGTGTATGTTATTTCATTTAAGATTTTGACAAACATTAGATTATGTTATTCACAAAACAAATAGATGGATCCACTTTCTCCTCACACCTCCAACATCAAAGATCGGCTATACTTCCCCACTTTTCTTATTTTTCTCCCTCCGGATTCAGACGGTGATGCAAACCTGACTCGTGGTTACCTGAATCAAATGTAACCAAATACATCCAGTGCTACATTCTATGCACAACTCCAAGGAAAGGAAAGTACAAGAGCATAGAAGGAGAAAACTGAGTCGTCGAGCTCTGAGAGTCAAAACCCAGCTGCTGGGTCGTCGAGTGCTCACCGGCTCGGAGTCGATGGTCGAGTTTTGGAGTCACCGTCGATGGTCGACTTCTCCCCTTCCAATCTATCAGAATCGTAGGGGATAACTAACGGCGATCTATCAGAATTTCAATTTAAATTGGCAGCATCAGTTCTGAAAAAATCCAAGGCCAAACCCTGAGATTAAGACATTATTTATTTGACCATAGTTGTGGACAACCCAATGGTGCAAGGGCTCCATCACCGTTCACCAATTCCTGGATGGGAGCCGTCTATTAAAAGCTTTTTAAGCCTGTGGTATTTTGGCTGTCAATATGTATTTTTATGGCCATTTCAACCGACACCAGCTGCTCTTCCTTCCTCTCTCGCTGGTTGGATGGCAAATCCCTCTCCTGTGCTTCATCCCATCAGCTTCGGCAGGCCCCATGGTTTCGGTTTCTATGGGATCACAATTATGGATTGTTGCAATTCAATAAATCCAGAACAACACAGCAATGATAACAGAAACGAAAAACACTAATCAAGAAAAGAGACAACACAGCATACACAAATCATATACGTGGTTCAGACAAACTCGTCCTACATCCACGGGTAATAACAGCGCACTTTATTCAGATCAGATTCAAGGTTTTTTACAGAAAGAACACAACCTGTACAGAACTCAATCAACGAATCTGTCTAACCTGAGATTTATTAAGAATAGAACAGCCGCTATTTCTCACAATCTCACCGACGCCTTCTTGCTCTGATCGCCTCTGTTCTTGCACCCCGCGAACAGAACAAAAATTGAATTTCTATCTCCCCACACTGCTTTTACTTTGCAAGGCGCGAAAAACATTTTATACTTCGCACGTGATGAAGAAATAACACCCTAAGGCACGTGACCCAGATGATATCTTTCTAATGACCGAGTCACCACTTCACAATTTCCACCTTGAATCAGTATTAGAAATATACGCTGTCATTACCAAACCAGAAGCAACAGTCAACCTTGAATATTAACTAAGTTTAAGCAATGCTTAAACTTAGCTATAGGAAGCACCTTTGTTAGCATGTCTGCAGGATTTTCACCAGTGTCAACTTTCTGCATTCTTACCTGACCTTGAGAGACAACTTCACGTATAAAGTGGTATCTTACTTCAATATGCTTCATTCTATCATGGAAGACAGGGTTTTTAACCAGATGTAAGGCGCTTTGATTATCACAGTGAACTGTGATGAGAGAACCATGGATATATCAAATTCGAGACCCTTCAACAATGCGGAAACTAGAATTAGGATTGTCCTTGAAACAAGTATAGGAGCTTGACCCGTTATCTATAAAGAGATAAGAACCAAAGCTATCAAATTGAGGAACTTGACCCTAACCAAACTTGTTGATTAGAACCAGAGTTATTAAGTTGATCTTCCAAGTTTAAGCTTGAAGAAGATCTAGTTCTTCACAAAGAACCAAAGAGAAAATTCTCTCAAAAACTCTCAAAATTCGTGCATTAATCATTTCCCAAAAAGGGTACAAGCTTGTGTTTAAATAGGCTACAAACATACCTAAATAAATTAGGAAATATCCTAAAATAATAGAAAATAACCTAAAAACTATATTATTCCAAATCCTAGTGATTTTGGAAGCTTAAAGTTAACAAAAACAACTTTTGAAACTTAATAAATAATACTAGAAACAAATAGGAAACTTGGAAGTGAAAGTTGACTGACTAAATTAGGGTTGAATCTGGGCAGATTTCGAGATCCTATTTGACTTACCAAATCTCCTCCGAATCTTGTGATCTTGGTGTCTATGGAAAGCTTAAGGCGTGTACTTTACTTTATATGAAGACCACTTGTCCATTTAAAATCAGGAGCTAGCCCAAATCATCTGATCTATTTTGGTGCGCAGAAAATCAAGGCCCAATCTCAAACTTTATAGCTTTTGTCTTTCTAGTTGGCCCAAGTAGAACAATGACTCCCTCCATTTTTGTTGTCCTTTGCACATTCATCCATCATTGCTTCTTCATCAACACTTAGCATATTTATTGTTTTTAATATGTGTTGAGTTGATTCTTTCTCTTGAATCTCCACAATTAGGCCATGCAATTCTTTGAGCATTTTCTTGGTTCTTAATCGTGTCATTGGACCTCCTATGCCTTGCAATGGATCACCGTCTTTGGGATTAAGATTGATTGCACTTTGATTCTCATCATTCCCTCCCACGTCAAAAATATTCGTCCTCGAATCTCCTGCATCATAAAAGCATAAGTTAGTAATATTAAAATTAGCGATTTTGTTATAATACCTGATTTTCATATGTAGATGAACCCAAGTCCAATCTCTGGGGTCAAGTATGATTTCCTTGAGACTTTTGTTAGCTTGTCGTGCATAGTGCTCATTTTTCTTTGAAATCTTTTCCCATGCCTTTAAGTGTAATTCCTTAATAAACTCAACTTTCCTTTTTCCATCAACAAATTTGTTAGTAGGCAACGGTGATATATCAAGTGGAGTAAAAGGATTAAAATCATAAATAATCTCCAAAAGCAAATATGAAGTAGTAGAATGCACAACTTGATCATAAGCAACGTCAACATGTCGTAATAAGAATTTCGGTAAACAAAATTTATCTTTTTCAATTAAATACCCATCATGTGTATAATAGTCAATAAATGCAATTTTTCTACAACCTTTCCAATCATAACAAGAATTTAAATCCAATTTATACAAATAATTCATGAATCCCAATAATTTAGATTTAATCACATAATCCATCAATCTCATAAAGGTACTAAAAATATTGAATATTCTATAAAGTATAATTATCCATTCATATGATCTATGTTTAATTTTAAACACAATTTTCCAATTATCACCATTTTTTATTCGAATTTGATAATATGCAATTTTCAAATCAATCCTAAAAATCATACATGCTCCATATTCATAAAAATACCAACTAATCCATATTCGAATTTGATGCTCATATAACGTCTTAAAACTACCATCTTTCCATTCATAAAGGTAAAACTTAGGAACAAACCATATATTTTTGTCAAATAAACAACCTTTAAGTCCATAAAAATCGACGTATGCATTTTGTTCACTTACTATCCAAAATTTTCCATAAAAATTTATGCATACAATCTTTCCACAAACAATCCAAAAATTTCCATATAGTTCTACGCATGCAATTGTTTTACAAATAATCCAAAATTTTTCATGAAATCCCACACATGCAATTATTTTATGACTATAAAAATCTAAACTTGCAAACCTTTCATAAGCAAACCAAAATCTCCCAAAATAATTGACACATGCATTCTTTTCACAAACTATCCATAATCTCCCAAAACCTAAGTCTTTATCATGCAAATTTGTAATAATTTCATATTTCAATAACTTAGTTTGATGAGTAAAAACATACTTTTCTGACAATGGGTTAGCAACCACAATGTCCTTATCTTTGTGGATGACATATGGACACACCTTGTTGTACTCCATCCATGGAAATTCAATCATTTTTTGTAGTGTTAAGCCTTTTGGTAACTCCTTTGGATGTATGTCTTTATAACCTTGCAAAATAGATGAAACATCCACTAGAAACAAAATAGTTAGCTTATGGGAGGTATAAGACATATTTTTGCATAAAAATAAATTCAACTCTCTAATTTCATCACTCTTTTTAAACACTCCAATTCCTTTCCTTTTCTCCCTCGGATTTTACCTCCTCTCCCACTATTTTTTTCTCCATCTCTCTCTCAGATTTTATTCTCTCTTCCTCATTGCCTTTTTCACTCACTTGATTTTTGGCTTTTCTCTCTATGGCTTTTTTTTATCTCCTTTTTCACTTTCGCCTTTTTCCTTTTCAATTCTTTTTATTTCTTCAACTTCCAAATCTTTTTCAACTACTCCACAATCTGAATTTTCTTCCTTTGCTTTGGTTTTGGCAAAACTCAGGGGCTCTTTTGCAATCTTTTCTTGATCTTTGCTAACTTCCTCGACTTGCACATCTAAAACTCTCTTTAGGATCAACAAATCTTCTTTTATTGAGTCTTCAACTTCTATATTGCTAGATTCATCAAGTGGTTGCATTTCATCGTTACTTACACTCTTTACATCTCCAATTTCAAACTCTTCCTCTTGTGTACTTGTTTCCATTGGTTGCTCCACTTTATCGTACTTTTTTGCTTTGACTTTACTAACATCTTGCCTTTTCTCAATTTCTCTCTCTTCTATCAACTTATCTTCTTTGTTGACTTTACTTCCTTTCTTTGCATCACTCGGATCATCAATCACCTCTTTAGAACTCAATGGTGCCGCGACTATTGGTTTCTTCATCAAATATGATTCATAAAGTTTCTCAAGATCCAATTGTGATTTCCGACTTAATTCCCTCCAATAGTGTGAAGGAACAAACTTCTTTCTCATGATGGTTTTCATGTTTTCCCAAGTTTGAATTGGTGGGTCTCCATATCGCTTTTGATCTCTTAATAATTGTGCCCACCAAATGTTTACGTAATCCGTAAATGCCATGGAAACCAATCTAATTTTCTTTTCTTCCGAGTAGTTTTTGCATCCAAAAATAAGATCTACTTTTCCCTCCCACTCTACATATGTTTCTGGATCATTTTCCCCTTGAAAAAGTGGTAGATTTACCTTTTTATGGCTTAAATTTCCATCTTCATGGTTTGCTTTAACACGCCTTTGTCTTGTGAAACAACCATCTCCATATTCGGATTCCTCATACTCATCTTCCACGTGTTTTGTTCTACTCCGCTCATCACTTCTAGAAGGTGACTTCATGTTATCCAATCTTAAGTTCAAGGCTTTAAATTGATCTTGGATGACTTTCATGTACATCCTTGGATCAAAGTTATAAGACTCTCCTTCAGTACTCATGGTTTTGGTTTTGTACTACAAAACAAAGATAAATGTTAGTAATAGAATGGACCTCACACGCTCCCTCACGTGTTTACACTCAAATTAATGTCTCTCCACTCGTGTTTCACTCAAAATCTTGGCTTTTTCTATAATAATCTCACCCTCTTGCCTTTTACCTCTCAATTTTCTCTTTCAGCTCTTTATTTAGAACTTTGATCAATGAAAAAAATTCAACAAGTAAAAACAAGTAAGATCAAACTTTTCAAACCAAGGATTTCAATCTCCAAGAAAAGTAGAATCAATGATTTTTTTGTCTAAAGAGACTTTGATAGCTACTCAAAAGGTTCTCAACAATTTAAGAAAAATGATTGAGGAAAGAAGCAATTTAGGAAAGAAATAACTTAGGAAAGAAAACAAATTAGGAAAGAAACAATTTAAGAAAGAAACAATTTAGGAAAGAAAACAAATTAGGAAAGAAATAATTTAGGAAAGAAACAAATATGGAAAGTCACCATTTAGGAAAGAAACAATTTAGGAAAGAAACAACTTAAGAAAGAAAACAAATTAGGAAAGAAATAATTTAGGAAAGAAACAAATATGGAAAGTCACAATTTAGGAAAGAAACAATTTAGGAAAGAAATAACTTAAGAAAGAAAACAAATTAGGAAAGAAACAAATATGGAAAGTCACAATTTAGGAAATAAACAATTTAGGAAATAAACAACTTAGGAAAGACAACAAATATGGGAAGAATATGCACCAATCAAGAAATTTCAAGGACAATATAAGATGATTGATGCATAAAAATATTCAAATATTCAATAATCAAGTTTAGAACAAAAGTATTTGGATAAATTTCTATAACTTTGCAAGAAGAACAAACTTGTAAGAAGAAAAACAAAGAGTGACTTTTGCAAGAAGATTTTTTTTTTTTTCAAATATGCCTTTTGCTAGAAAGTACAAATCTTTCTACCTTTTTTTTTTCTTTTTTTTTTTTGCAAGAACAAAAACTAGAAGAAAATAAAATAACAAAGTAGTTTTTTTTTTCAAGAATTGATCAAAAGATCAAAGACTTTGATAATAATAGATAGAAAAGAAAAGATTTTTTTTTTTAAATTTAAAGAAGACTAAAGATAAAGATAGATAGGAAAAAAAATATAAAGATAGCGACTTGATTCGAAAGAACCTTTGCTCTGATACCAAATGATGAGAGAACCACGGATATATCAAATCCGAGACCCTTCAACAATGCGGAAACTAGAATTAGGATTGTCCTTGAAACAAGTATAGGAGCTTGACCCGTTATCTATAAAGAGATAAGAACCAAAGCTATCAAATTGAGGAACTTGACCCTAACCAAACTTGTTGATTAGAACCAGAGTTATTAAGTTGATCTTCCAAATTTAAGCTTGAAGAAGATCTAGTTCTTCACAAAGAACCAAAGAGAAAATTCTCTCAAAAACTCTCAAAATTCGTGCATTAATCATTTCCCAAAAAGGGTATAAGCTTGTGTTTAAATAGGCTACAAACATACCTAAATAAATTAGGAAATATCCTAAAATAATAGAAAATAACCTACAAACTATATTATTCCAAATCCTAGTGATTTTGGAAGCTTAAAGTTAACAAAAACAACTTTTGAAACTTAATAAATAATACTAGAAACAAATAGGAAACTTGGAAGTGAAAGTTGACTGCCTAAATTAGGGTTGAATCTGGGCAGATTTCGAGATCCTATTTGACTTACCAAATCTCCTCCGAATCTTGTGATCTTGGTGTCTATGGAAAGCTTAAGGCGTGTACTTTACTTTATATGAAGACCACTTGTCCATTTAAAATCAGGAGCTAGCCCAAATCATCTGATCTATTTTGGTGCACAGAAAATCAAGGCCCAATCTCAAACTTTATAGCTTTTGTCTTTCTAGTTGGCCCATGTAGAACAATGACTCCCTCCATTTTTGTTGTCCTTTGCACATTCATCCATCATTGTTTCTTCATCAACACTTAGCATATTTATTGTTTTTAATATGTGTTGAGTTGATTCTTTCTCTTGAATCTCCACAATTAGGCCATGCAATTCTTTGAGCATTTTCTTGGTTCTTAATCGTGTCATTGGACCTCCTATGCCTTGCAATGGATCACCGTATTTGGGATTAAGATTGATTGCACTTTGATTCTCATCAAACTGTAACCATCTCAATATCACACCCGAAATCATTTGCCAAGCCTCTCAACCATAAAGCTTCCTTCACCCCTTCACAAGCCGATATATATTCAAACTCTGTCGTTGAAAGTGCTACTACCTTTTGTAGAGAAGATTTCCAACTTATTGCACCCCCAAAAGCTGTAAAAATATAAGCTGAAATAGATTTCTTTGAGTCATTACATCCAGCATACTCTGAGTCCACATACCCAACTATGATATCTTCTTTTGGTGTCCATCTCCCAAGTACCAAAGAGACATCAAGTGATCCAGTCACGTACCTGAGTACCCATTTGAGAGCATGCCAGTGCAATATCCTAGGATCAGCCATGTATCTGCTTGTAACGCTGATTGCATAAGCTAAGTCTGGTCGGGTGAAGATCATGGCGTACATTAGACTGCCAAGCACATTCGCGTATGGAATACGATCCATCACTTTCCTTTCTGTATATGTCTTAGGACTTTGTAGATAACTCAGTTTGAAATGAGCACCCAGTGGCATTTGAACTGGTTTCATATTGAACAAACCATATCTTTTAAGCACCTTCTGTAAATAAGATTTCTGAGTTAGAGATATTGTTCTTCTGCCTCTGTCTCTTACAATTTCAATACCGAGGATCTTCTGGGCATGTCCCATGTCCTTCATGTCAAACACATTACCAAGTTTCTTCTTCAACTCAGTGATATGGGACTTGCTTTCGCTTGCAATAAGAATGTCATCAACATATAAAAGAATGAAGACCTGATTTTCAGAATCAATTATTCTTCTATACACGCAGTGATCATACCTGCTTTTGATGAAGCCAATACTCGTAACAAAGTCATCAAACCTTCTATTCCACATCCGAGGGGATTGTTTTAACCCGTATAAGACTTATGCAGGAGGCAGACTTGTTTAGGACCTCCAACTTGAAAGCCTTCTAGTTGGCTTATATATATTTTTTCGTCTAGTTTCCCATGCAGAAACGTTGTCTTAACATCCATTTGTTCTAACTCTAAGTTCTGGATTGCAACAAGGAAAAGAAACATTCGGATTGAGGTCTACTTTACCACTGGTGAATAAATTTCAGTGAAGTCGATCCCTTCACGTTGGGAGAATCCCTTGGCTACAAGCCTCGCTTTGTATCTGGCTTCTCCTCCAAGTGTATTTCCTTCCTTGATTTTATAAATCCACTTGGATCCAATTATTTTCTGATTTTCTGGTTTCCTCACCAGTGACCAAGTTTGATTTTTATCAAGTGAATGCATTTCTTCTTTCATTGCATCCATCCACAGGTTTCGGTCACTTCTTGACATTGCCTCACTGAAGCTTATTGGCTCTGAATGATCAAGGTCAACAGAGATTAAGAGTGCATATGCTATTATATAAGCATATCCTAATCTCTGCATTGGTTTTATGACACGTTTGGTTTTGTCTCTGGTCAATTGGTAATCAATTGATCCCTCTCCAGTGAGAGTATCAATCTCCTCAACTGGATGAGTGTCATTTTCTGGCAGAAGGGAATTGTGTTCTGTCTCTGTATCAATTCTGTCTAACTCCACCTCAAGCTGAGATTCTGATGTGGAATTTTGTTGAACACTTGAAGATTTAGCACCAGGATTTTTAAAAGGGAATTCTTCTTCATTGAATGTTACATCTCGACTTATAATGATGCGCTGTTGTCTAGGTTCAAGGCACCACAATCTATAGCCTTTTGTCCCATGTTGATATCCCAAGAAAACACATTTCTTGGCTCTAGGTTGGAGTTTATCCTGCCTGCAATGTGCATATGCTGCACATCCGAAAATCCTCAGTCCTGTATAATCAGCTGGATGTTTATGCCATACTTCAAATGACGTTTTACAGTCAAGAGCTGAGGAAGGACTCAGATTTATTAAGTATGCTATGGTTGATACTGCCTCTGCCCAGAATATTCTGGGGACACCTGCAGTAATGAGCATGCATCGAGCTCTTTCTAGAATTGTCCTATTTATGCGCTCAACTAATCCATTCTGCTGAGGTGTATACAGAGCAGTGTGATGGCGACTTATTCCTTCATCCATGCAAAACTCATTGAATTTGCCAGAGCAAAATTCCCATCATCAGTCCGCAGTTTTTTGACTCTGGATCCTATCTGGTTTTCAACCAGAGTTTTCCATTTCTGAAATGTGTCAAACACTTGGTCTTTGGTCCTTAAGCAATACAACCACAATTTCCTGGAGTAATCATCTATGATTGTCAAGAAGAATTGAGCTCCACCTTTTGAGGGAATTTTTTCAGGACCCCATACATCTGAGTGTATGTAGTCAAGGACACCTTTGGAACTGTGAGTTGAGTTTTTAAAACTCAGTCAAGTGCTTTTTCCTGAAGTACATGTTTCACAGAATTGCATGGTTGATGCTTTGTCCAGCACAAGTAGATTCTGTTTCTGTAGTTCAAGCAACCCCTTTTCACTTACATGAGCAAGTCTCTTGTGCCAAAGGTTAGTTGTATTAACTGGCACATCACGGGCATGAGAGGCTTCACCTATGACAATCCTTGCTTGAAGAACATACAGACCATTTCGAAGGTCACCCTTCATAACTATCAAAATACCTTTCTGAACTCTCATGGTGTTGTTTTCAACTTTCACAGAGCAGCCAGATTTATCTAACATTCCAATAGAAATTAAATTTCTCTTTAGGTTTGGGACATACCTCACGTTTTGGATGGTTCTGGTGCACCCATCATCCATGATTAATTGGACACTCCCAACACTTTCAATCTAGCAAGATTGATTGTTGCCCAGAAGCACCTTTCCATCACCTTTTGGACAGAAATCTCTTAACCATTCCTTTCTAGGAGTCATGTGGAATGAACAACCCGAGTCAAGTATCCATTGTTTAGTAGAGTCAGTGACAGAACCCACAAGAACGTCTGAAGACTCATACCCATCTGACGCCACTAAGACTTCTCCTTTCTCAGGTTTTCTCTCGGCCTTTCTTCTTTTCCAATAGAAGCAATCCCTTTTAAAGTGTCCTTCTTTGAGACAAAAGAAGCACTTTTTACCGCCTGTTTTGGACTTAGACCTGGACCTGCCTTTAGGATGTTTGCTATCTCTTACTTGTGACCTTCCTCTGATGGATAAACTTTCTCCCTCAAATGGTTTTTTAGAATCTGTACGCTTTTGCAGTTCTTTAGAATTTAATGCTGCCTTAACCTCTGACATGGTTAAGGTTTGTTTACCGTAAAGCATGGTGTCTACAAAGTGCTCGTAGACCTTAGGTAAGGAACTTAGCAATATAATGGCTTGATCTTCCTCATCAACCTTAACTCCAATACTGTTGAGGTCGAGGATAACCTTATTGAAATCATCAAGGTGCTTGCGCATTTCTTTTGAGTCCTCCATTGACAATGTATATAGTTTCTTCTTTAGATACAACCGATTAGCAAGGGATCTCTTCAAGTACAATGCTTCCAATTTTGACCATACTGAGAGGGCTAATCTTTCTTCAGTGACTTCCCGGAGAACTTCATCCCCTAAGCTCAACAAGATTGCACTATGTGCCTTTGCTTTAATGTCATCAGCCTTGTTCTTGTCGAGTTCTTGCTGAAGTTTCATTGCGTCTTCATCAATGGCAGAAGCTAAACCTTGGTGAACTAGCAGTGCTTTCATCTTCATTTTTCAAAGACTGAAATCATTGCTACCTGTAAACTTGTCTACTTCGAACTTAGCCATGATCAGATAATTTCATGTCGTTCACGCAACCCTCAGCAAGAAACCCAAAATCTTGAATCACAAATTCCTCAATCCACGCTCACCGCACCAATTGTTGCAATTCAATAAATCCAGAACAACACAGCAATGATAACAGAAACGAAAAACACTAATCAAGAAAAGAGAGAACACAGCATACACAAATCATATACATGGTTCGGACAAACTCGTCCTACATCCACGGGTAATAACAGCGCACTTTATTCAGATCAGATTCAAGGTTTTTTATAGAAAGAACACAACCTGTACAGAACTCAATCAACCAATCCGTCTAACCTGAGATTTATTAAGAATAGAACAGCCGCTATTTCTCACAATCTCACCGACGCCTTCTTGCTCTGATCGCCTCTGTTCTTGCACCCCGCGAACAGAACAAAAATTGAATTTCTATCTCCCCACACTACTTTTACTTTGCACGGCGCGAAAAACGTTTTATACTTCGCACGTGATGAAGAAAAAACACCCTAAGGCACGAGACCCAGATGATATCTTTCTAATGACTGAGTCACCACTTCACATGGATTATATACAAATATGAAGAGAGCATCGAATGTTCTGTTACATCAAAAGCTTCTTGCTTTGACAAAGGACCCAAAGAATTTCCCTCAACATATTCATGTTTTAGAGATGCGTCATTAAAATTTCTATTACAGAGTTTTATGTCTTATGGATCGTTATTAAAATTAAGTGTTGTAAGAATATTGTTTCTCTATGTTTTTAAAAATTTACATGGCACGCTAACATACGATTATTAAATATGTGTATTTGTGCCCAATTTTGCTTAATTGACTTAATTTTGTTCCAAAAACAGAGAATTGTGTTACCTAGCGAACCCGAAGGAATAAGTCACAAATTTAGTGACAATGCTAAGACTCGAAAATTAAGTCTAAACCTAACCACGAATTCAAAAATTCACATATTAGCAATCCTAAACATTAAACAATAACATTCAGTACTCTGTAATCAATCCTCTCATTTTTCCCACTACATGCCTAACATATAGTCTAGTAACCTTAGGGGTGGAATCGATTCAGTTCGATTCGATTTTTGACCGAATTAGAACCGAACCGATTTGGTTTGGTTTTTGTTTTGAAAATTCGAAACTGAACCGAGGATAATGAGAAATCGGATCGAAAACTGAACCTCAATTTCGGTTCTCATCGGTTCAGTTTCGGTTTGGTTTTTTCATGTCTTCGATTTTTATTTTTTGGTTCGATTTTTCGGTTTTGTGGTTGATTTTGAAATCGGTTTCTCAGTGCGATTCTTTCCCTTTTTTCGGTTTTCTCCAATGGCATCTACAACTCTCATTCTCCTTAAAAATGTAGGAAAACAAGAAGCAAAGTAGAATATACAGTCTAAATTTCTAATATAACAATATGCTAATATGGCAAACCATAACATAAATAATTAAAATATACAGTATAAAAATAATTAGAAAACCAGAAGTTTTTTGCTTCTCATTACAAGCAAACCAGAAGACATTAGAAAGTACATAGAACTACATAGAACGATTACAATTTTTTATAACAAAAATAAAACTACTGAAAAACATAAAAAAAAAAAAAAAACCATAATCAATGTATAACAAACATCTCAAGTGATTTCTATATCAAAAGCCAGATTCTAGAACAAAATAACTCAAAAAATAAATAGAACTTAAAAATTTGAAGAAATTCAATCCTAATGAAAGCAAACATAACAACAAAAATAGCCTAATGAAAGCAAACACAATAGCAAAAAGAAATCCAAGCATGACATCAAAATAATTTCACTGTGAGACCGTAATGGACGACGTAAGTCAGAGAGTTTAAATTGCCAATGTCCGATTAGATTGTTCGAATCGCCGATGTCTAGCTTGAGAGTTCAAATCACTAATGTCGGGTCGAATAGTCGTCGCTGATATCTCGTGTCTGCCTTCGACTAGAGAGACTGAGAGAGAGGGAAGTGTCGGCATGATGTGTCACAGTGGTTTCAAAGGATGGAGAGAGATGCGGCTACACCTAGAGAGAGTGAGAGTCGAGAGAGAGTGAGAGTAAGAGTTGAGACGTAGAGGTGCCGGGTTTTCGGGCAAGAGCCAATAGGGCGTAAGGCCAGGGTTTAGTCTTTTTTTTTTTTTTTAATTATGGGGTGGGTTTCAGATTACCTGATTTTTATCACCCAGAATTGAAAATTGAACTGGTTCGGTTATAACCTATAATTTTTTTCTTAATAAATGTGAACCGAATAGATTAAATTATTTGGTTCAATTATCCAGTTCGAACTGAACCGATTCTCACCCCTAAATAACCTCCCACTATAATTACTAATTCCGTCCCCTCACCTGTTTTAATTTCTTAATCAACCCTCAAATTATTTTTTATTATTTCACTCCCATTAATTTGTGGAAACGAGTTTTCGCGTGTTGCAGGCTTGAGGACTTGTGCTTTTATATAAAAGTCAAGCGTATAATTTCATAGTATGCTCTAATCATTTCCTCAACTTAATTCTCCTGTTTTGGTGTGCATTCTTGACAATTATTTATATGTATGTCATCCGTAGATTATTGTTAGCTTCTTGAGTTCAAAGTAATTTGAATTCATTTCGAAAGGAAAATATTTTTTAAAAAAAACATATGACGGTAATGTTTATGTATTTTATTTTTATAGTTAAATATTTAATATTTTGTTTATTAGTAAAAATTATTTATTGATTGTTTTATTTTGGTAATTTAATTTTGAAGTTTATAGGTATTGGTGGTTTTTAATTAATGTAAATTTAGAAGAGGAAGGTGACGTTTGACCACATTGTGCCTTCGTTGAGATTGACACGGCTTCCAATAACTTGAAACAATCTCCACTCCACTTCTGCAGTAGGATGGAATATCAGTATTTTTATCTTAGATCTGCTCGACCACTACTTCAAATTTGATGGATAAATCGTAGTGTGCATAGGTTTTTCACAGTGGGCTCGGCGAGAGAGAAGAAGAAGCAGGAAAAACTCAACCCATGAAAATCTCTGCAAACTCAAGCTTCAAGCTTCTAGTCATCTCATCGATGGCAGTCGTCTTCCTCGTCCAACCCAGTCTCTGCAGCAACGAGACAACGTCCAGATGCAGTCTTACCCACCCAGAAAATTGCCTGATCGGCGACGATCACTTAGAGTCGGAGTTTCTGATGGACTCGGTGATAAGCAGAATGCTATTGGATGTGGGAAGCGTCGTCAGCGGAGGTACAGGCAACAAAAACAAGCAGGCTGTTAAGTGCGAGCGAGGAGTTCCGTACAGTAGCTGTCTCCCACCGCAAAATGGAGCACCAAAAGGAGAAAAGTGTACGCCGTATAAACGGAATTGCAGAGCCTAACGATCTTAATTGAATTCTTCTATCTACTTTCTTCCTGCAACTATCAAGGCTGTGTCGACTGAGTGGAGTCCAACACTTTCCATGGTTTTTTAATTTCCTAATCTACCCTCACTTTTCTTTTCGCCCGTGTTTCAGGCTCCAGGACTTGTGCTTTTATGTAAAAGTGAAGCGTATGATTTCATGTGTTTCATAGCAAGTTCACCTAAATTTTACAAACAATTTAAATCTCGAATTATTAAAAAATTTAAATTAATTATCACATTTTTTATTATAATTTTAAAATTAATTTGTCAATTTAATTTTTGGTGAAATAACTGAATTGCAAATAATATTTTTTGAAAAGGATAATTTTCGTTATAAAAAATATTTTTTCTTGAGTTTTATTCAAATATAAAGTTTTATTTTATTTATTAATAAAATTATTTAATATTAAAATGATTAATTGGATAATTTAACTTTAAAGTTTATAGTTGTTGGTGGTTTTAAATTAATGTAAATTTAGAAGTGGAAGGTGACGTTTGACCACTTTGTGCATTATTGAGATTGACATGGCTCCCTATAACTTGAGACAATCCCCACTCCATTTCTCACTACTGCAAATTCGTAGTATCCATAGGTTTTTCACAGTGCGCTCGGTGAGAGAGAAAAAGAGGCAGGAAAAACTCAACCTCATCGCCATGAAAATCACTGCAAACTCAAGCTTCAAGCTTCTAGTCATCTCATCAATGGCGGTCGTCTTCCTCGTCCAACCCAGTCTCTGCAGCAACGAGACAACGTCCAGATGCAGTCTTACCCACCCAGAAAATTGCCTGATCGGCGACGATCACTTAGAGTCGGAGTTTCTGATGGACTCGGTGATAAGCAGAATGCTATTGGATGTGGGAAGCGTCGTCAGCGGTACAGGCAACAAAAAAAAGCCGGCTATTGACTGTGGGCGGAAAGGAACTCAGTACAGTAGCTGTCTCCCAGGGAAACATGGAGCACCAAAAGGAGAAAAGTGTACGCCGTATAAACGGAATTGCGGAGCCTAACGATCTTAATTGAATTCTTCTATCTACTTTCTTCCTGCAACTATCATGGTTGTCGACTGATTCGAGTCCAACACTTTGCATGGTTTCTTATAAGTTGTGATCTATGTCTTAAAAATAAGTAGTGTTACTTATTATGGTTGTTATTAATATCCATGTTAATTAAATGTTGCTGTGAATAAGGTCCAACCAAGCTTATCAAGTTGTATTTACTTGGATTTCAATCTTCTTTTCCCGTGATCGAAAAAATATTTTTTCACGCCCTTAAAACATTTAAAAAAAACCCAAAAAATACTATCAATTAAGAATAATAAGATTATAAATATTTCTTTTTGCGTGACATAATTCTAAAAAATATTTCTAAGAAGAATTGATGCGAATAAATCTTGGATTGAAGAGGGTAATAATTCAAATATATTAAAATTAAGGAAATTAACACCATAGACCCTACAATTTGGGATCAACAACACCGCAAATCCTATAGAAAATTTGTAGACAGCTAAAACTTTGAACTATGGAAAAATAACTACGCTGACCTCGTAATTACATTTTTCATAAAAAAAACGTCGATGTTAACGCCACAATTTCGTTAATGCCAAAGACATTCGAACAGAGACGTTCAAAGCAGCAACAACGGACGTTCAGCAATGACGAGGGATGTCCAAGACTAATCCAACAGATGGACGGAGGACGTAAATAATCAAAGGGACGTTCGTCTTAAGCGAGGGATGTCCGTTTTAAGCTGAAACGACGTTGTCTTTGTTCGTTTTAAGCGAGAGACGTCTAGCTGAAGGACGTCTGTTTTAAGCTGGTAACGTCGTCGTCTTTGTCTATTTTAAGCAAGGGACGTCTATCATAAGTTGAGGAACATCTCTCGCTTAAAACAGATGTCTCTCAACTTTTGATGGATGTCCCTAGCTGAAAACTGACTAAAATGACATCATTTTCAACTTAAAACAGACGTCACTCTGCTAACAACGGAGGTCCCTTGCTTAAAACGGACAAAGATGACTTCGTTTCAGTCTTAAAAGACGTTCCTCAATTCAAGATGGACGTCATTTGCTTCAGACGGATGTCTCTCTAGCAATCTGGATCAACCTTATTTTCTCTCCGCCGGGCCGACAACACAGAGGAGGGTGGAGGTCTACGACGAACGTCCTTCACCATGGTAAACTTCAAAAATTCTTGAATGTTCGATTTTCTTTTCAATCGCAATGTAGAATTTAACAGTGGAATTCATTTTTCTTGGAGGACTAAGAGTTTAACATCGACTTTGGAGGTCAACGCCGACCGACGAGATCGGCAGCGAAGGGAAAACTTTTCAGGTAAGGAAAAATAAAAATTTTAGGATAATTTGAACGGATTTTGACGTTAGAGTGACTGCGACATTTGTCTCTACAATTTTGGACGAAAAATAGGACTAGAAAGTTTGAGTCATTCATTTTTTATAGTTTGAGGTTTTAATTGTTTGCAAAAAATTTTCAATGTTTGTAGTATTTCTTATTCCAAAATATAGGGTTTGTTGTGTTAATTTTCCTTAAAAATATTTGTATAAGAAAATTCGAGAAGATAAAAACGGTGTCGTTTTGATACAAAGCCAATGACAAAAAATAAGGTCGAGGACTCGAGGGGGGAGGGCAAAGATAACCACATGACGGCGTTTCAGAGCTTCTGAAAGTCCAATGAATGGCTCTCGCTAGACAGGTATCCGTTCCGCCGCTCTCCGTTCGATGACGTTTCAACGCCGCTGTCTTAGCTCTTTCCCCGTTTGACTCTGCATTCTGGTTTCTCCAGGTAACTATAGTTTTGCATTTGTTTTCCAAAAAAAAAAATCGAAGAATCGATGCTATTCGCTAATTTCCTCTGCTCCGTCTGAAATAATGTGAAATCATTTTTCTTCTTCAAGGGAAACCCCAGAAAGTAACTCTCTGCTACATTGACCGAAAATATGTGGGCTATTTACTCGTTCTTTCTGATATTATTACTTGAATTCAATTCCCATTGAATGATTAGTTTTTGTGCGAGCCCTTATTATGATATTTTGTTGTTTCCATTTCGATTCCTTGTTTTTTTTTTCTATTTGCTGTGGAAGGTATTTTAGTCTGTTACTAAATGATATCAGTTACCAAAGAAGATAGATCTAAATTTTAATTGTGATAAAAAAAACCTATGTTTTCTTCTTATTAGCCTAAAAAATGCTGCTAAGTGGGATGTTGTTTCTGGGTGAGTTCAGTTCAACGTTTTAACTGACTGATACAACTTTTAAGTTGTGGCATGAAATTAATTTCCCTTTTTCTTCAGAGTTGCTGAGAAACATGCTTGATATGTATAAAAGCCATTGTTTCTTTACTTGATTTCATTTATTCAGTTATCCCATTTTACTTGAAACTTATTATTAGCTTCCACTCTCAGCAATGCAGGCTTAGAATGCTATAATGTTCAGATTTCATCCTGTTAAGGCGAACATTACGAGCCCTTTTTTGGCATAACAGCAGTAGTTGCTCTAAGAATTCAAGCTCTTTTTTTTGAGTTTCGTAATGCTCGAGTACCTAACATTCTCTTGGTAGACCAAGTACTGTTGTTTTCTACTTTTATGATTCTGCATATTGGCCTGGAGACAGTGAAAACTTCAATGCAACCAATTTGTAGACAAGAAAGGAAAACGAATTTTGGCATGGAGACAAAGAAAATTTCATTTGAAACGATTCCTAGACAAGAAAAGAAAGCAAGACGGAGGAAAAGGAAGAAGAAGCTGGATGTTTTGCTGAATAGTAACCAATATCATAATCTGGCTGTCCAAATGGATTTGATTAGCACCAAAAATTTACACATCATTCCAACTCCAAGTGAATCAGATAAAAAAACTGGCAAAGAAAAAGGTTCTCGTGATGTTGTCAGTAAGAAGAATGTGGAAGCTTTGCAGCCTTCTTTGGAGCTTCTTTGTCAGAAGAGAAAAAAGCTTCTCATTATTGATTTAAATGGATTGCTTGTGGATATTGTTACTCCTCCGCCCAAACAATGCAAAGCAGATATAAATATATCTAGGCGAGCAGGTGATTATTTGACGTAAATGTTTATGTTGAAAAGGGTATGTGTTTAATCCATTGACTTGTATCTAACACAATGTTGATTTCATTGTGTCAGTTTTCAAAAGACCTTTTTTTTTAGATTTCCTGATGTTCTGCTTGGATCGATTCGAAGTGGCCATCTGGTCCTCAAGAACCAAGTATTCTTCTACTTATGTTTATTGGATCTCATTGATTCTTATCTTGTATTATACACGATTAGTCTTCTGTTAAATTTTGTTTTTGTGCTTTTTTCATTCGAATATCATAAGGCTACTTATTTCTCTTTAGGAAAATCATGTCAAGAGTAATTGATTATCTGATGGGTGATATGAAGCACAAATTAGTTTTCTGTTGGGTAAGCACTTTTTATACGAGCATTTTATTGAGAACTCTGTCCTTGTACAAAATAGCATCGCCTTCTCATATTTTACGGTAAATCAGAACCAAAAACTTAAATAGGTGCCAATATATATTGTAGTTCTTGAAGATTTAACCATTTTTTGAGCCTTAATAACATGTATATTGTTATTGACTTATAGTTTGTAGCACGTGTTGCTTTAAATATCTTAGATTCTTATAATTCTGCTTATTAATGGGGAAACTAACTTGGCAGGATATTTCGCAATGCACTCCTACAGGATTCAGGACTTTGGAAAATAGGCATAAAGTCTTGGTCTTTAAGGAGCTGAGGAGAGTATGGGAAAAGCATGACCCCAATCTCCCATGGGAGAAGGGTATTTATAACAAATCAAATACTTTATTATTGGATGATTCTCCTTACAAAGCCTTGCTTAATCCTGTAAGTTCATTTCCAGTTTATTCTCTCTTGTTTTTGCTCTTCTTTTAGTTCCTTATCCTGTTTTCCTCTTATAGCGACACACTGCTGTTTTCCCTCATTCCTACAAGTATCAAGATAAAGATGATACCTCATTAGGTAAGGTTTCTTAAAACATAATCTTTTTCATAGTTGTTAACGAAAATTATAATAAATTTCAAGAAATTAACAACCTGGTTGTCTCTATGATTTTGTTTTGTTACATTGAAATCTAATAAATGATCATTCGAACCCTAATTTCAGGTCCTAAGGGCGATCTTCGGGTTTATCTCGATGGGTTGGCAGAGGCTGATAATATCCCGAAATTCATAGAAGCACACCCATTTGGTCAAAAACCGATAAGTAAAGCAAGCTCATCCTGGTATTTCTACCAAAAAGTTTTGAGAAGTCAGAATTCCTTTCAATCCACAACATGATTAATATGTTCCCTTTTTAGATATGAATTTCTTGCTGGCCAAATTATTTTTTTTTGGGACATCTAATACTTTTACGTGATTCTTCCCCCTAATTTTTTAGTTATACAAATCCCTCAGGACGCTTATCCAAGTTATACAAATGTATCATGACTTTGCTTAAACTTCAGCTTATAAATTTATCAAAATGGTCCTCAAGAAATGCATAGATTTGCCATTTTTCTGATTGAAATGACTTTGCTTAAACTTCATCGTATAAATTTACCAAAAATCGTCCGACAGAAATGCATAGATTTGTCATTCTTCGGATTGAGCTTCTACCCTTTGAATGTTTGTCCGGATGCATGGTTTTTTGATTCTCAGAGGAGGGTGTTTGAATCCTAGAACAGTCTTTTCATGGACGTTGGTTTTGGAAAAAGACACATTTCTTCAGTGGAGCAAAGGAGGAGTTCAAGTGAAATTTGAACTCCCAAACAGTCGGCCACTACCAATATACTTGGTCTTTGTCAATCGTAATAAATAAATCAACCACTCTGTCGATTCCTACAGCGTGCGCTTATAATTTTCTAGTGAACCCCACCTTTGTCCAATCCTTGAAAAACCATGTTCATGTCCTCTTATTTTTTTGACCAAATAATGAATTATTAATATCAATAAATTATTAAAACGTGTTCTTTTGATCAATCTATCTTCGCCTTTGTTTGACCATAAACTAATTTATTCGGGTTTGGATAGTAGAAAGTTTTAAACTTACCTGACTTTTCTGATAAAGTTTTAAAATAATGTTATGTTTACTTTTTAAATCGAAGTATTCAATAATGAGTGCAATTAATGATTTCTTTTTGTGCAAAGTTTTATAGGGAAGTGCTACTTCTCCATAATATTTAGTTTAAATCAAACCAATTTAGTTCAATAAACAATTATACATACTATCCCATAAAATTTAACAGACAATACGGGGTTATAGTACAAGTTACCGGTGAGGTTCCTATGTATTTATCTAATAATGAAAGAGTTCATTCAAATTGCATATAAACAATGTCAAACGAATGAGCTGAGTTTGAAAAATCCTGACTCGTTGAGCTAACAAACCGAGCCAAGCCAATCAGATTGTGTGGTCGAAATTTAGGTTTTTTTTTTTTTTTTTTCCTTTAGATCCTAATAAATTTGCATAATCAATCAAACTAAGCTCATTTTTCCAACAAATCATTTGTCTCTCACACTAAATCATTGTGATCCTTGCATTGCTTGATCATGTGGTAACTCGTCCTTGTGTTGCGTCAAAATGGTCTATCGGAGTAAAATATGTGGATCTCTCTCAGAAAAAGAATGTGTACAATCACAATTGTGGTTAAGTTAATTGATTCATGAGTAGGACTTCTCTCTATGCTAATACTATGTGTTTTAGGATAAAATATGAAAATAAAATGACAAATAAATTAATATTATATTAGTGGTCAAGGGACTAGCAAATCTTCATGCTGCTGCACTGTCCAACACACTTTCTCTAAGAAAATGATGCATACATAGCTTACTTTGTCTCACATGTACTTCATTTTTACAATGTGAGAGAGAGAGATATGAGAGTCTGGAGAGAGAGGGAGAGAGAAAATGAAGATAATAGCCATGTGTACTCAAAACCCACAATAATGCTTTGACCATTTAACTACTCTATCCTTGCGTATTGGTGAAGAACTACTCTACTCTCACTACCTTTGCATTCAATTCAGGTTACAGAAGCCAAACGTAAAACTTGACATTTCTAAATTAACAAAATTTCACGTAATAATTTTTTGACATATTAGAGAATAATTTATTTTATGTTGACTCAATTATTAGAATCATCAATTTTTAGTTAATTAATCAAACCGGTAAAATTTTAGGTTTACCATGTGGTTCAAAGTCTGAGATGATAGTGTTAAGTAATTTGTAGTTATCATGAGTTGAGTTTCAAAGAACGTTTAGATTTCAGTTGAATCAGATTTAAAAATTTTATAATATATTATATTTATCAAAGAAACGAAGTTTTTGTTTTTTTAAATTAAGGAAGCTTCATTTCCTTCCTTTGGCCGACCATAGAGAAAAGCATGAGAGGGAAAGTGAATTGAGAGGGAGGATTTCATCATATTCTTTCTAATTCGAGTCTCTAGCTTTTCAATCTTCAAGTTTTGTGAAGGTTCTGCAAAGGTACGTGGATTTCTAACTCTTGTTTCCTCATTTGAAATTTTGTTATATGTTGGGTTCGAATTCGAGCTTGAAAACTCTAGATCCTTGGTTGTTTCAGTGTTTTGTGGGTCGGTCTATAGTCTATGCTTGGTTTTATCCTGATTGGAGGTAAGAATCAGTAAAAAAGACAATTTTTTTTTGCTTTGTCCATCATCGCAATGACATCTTTGGGAGTTTGTTGTTCGTGTCGGGCGTTTGTGTGAGATACAGGTATGCAAGTCTATGTTTGGATTTTCATTGGGGGAGTCTGAGACAACATTCTAAACATCTAATGCAAGCGTCCGCGATAGCAATCCTGACGGCTACTGCAGGTGACATAACATGGGTTTAGACGGCCGTTGCGGACATCCGGAGTAGCAGTTTTGACTTCCGTTGCGGGTGATTACGTTAGAAGTCAGGTCGTCCGCTGTAGAGTTTTAGACGATCGTGACAGTCTTTGGGGGAAAATTTTTTTGCCAAGGTGCGCGCGGCTGTTTCTCATTCCCTTATGGTTTAGGTTCCTACTCCTAGTTCAGGACTCATACTATATCCGTAGTGTTTTGATTGAGATTTTGACTGTAGTTTCGTTTTAGGTTCTGCAGTGTTTTTTATTTCGATGTTTGTCCCTGATAGAGTGTTACGGCTTGTCGGCAAGGCCTATGTCGTCATTGCGGTAGGGTTTTATACTGTATTGCATTGCATCATAGTTTTCAAAACCTTTATTTTGAGTTATCACATTTGAAAACTCTTGTGTCCTATTTAACAGCACATCTATTTTTATATTATATGTACTCCAGTTTTACACGTTTATTTTATGTCTCCATGGTATTTCATTATATCGTTACATATCCATTGGTGGATGAACCTCCTGGTGTTTGGGACAGTTTTGAGGTCAAAACGACATGAGGTTATCACTGTATATCTTTTGCTACGTGAATATGTTTTGTTTGTATGACACGATTGGGTAATAGGACGGTAATGACACATCCTTGGCTTCGAATCCCTAAATATGCTTCGATAGTTTTCACGTTTGATTGGTTTTCGGACTTTCCTTTCTTTCTCCCTCATGTGACTCACTAGATCTTTAGATCGTCATCATTCCCTACACGCCTTGTGGGCAATTGTTATGCCGGGGCCCATGAGAGACCTCCTTTTTACTAAGATTGTTTTCTATGGAAAACGGTGTAGTTTTATTTTGATATAGCTGCCTATGTATGCATAAATGTTTTTGATAATTGCCACACCAGTGACTCGCGGAGCCAATTTTCTTAAAACAGCAAAAAGGTTATGATGAATGCAAATCCATGCACGACATTTTTATCTCTGGCTCATGGTTTTAAAATGAAAGGATGAGACAAGTTTTCTCATATATTGTATACATTATAAGTCTTCCATTGAGTTAGTCAATTACCTTAAACAACTCCCTCCTTCCTAGGTTGATGTGCCAAGGACCCGACTAGCTTTTCTTTTTTTATCTTATTTTATTTTATTTTACTTTATAATAATTTGTAGGAATTGTGTTGTTGTCGTGTGTGTGTTTTGATTAAGGGTGTTATTTTTGTAATATAGTCATTGGGACTTAACCCTAATTAGTAATGGTATTCAAGCATCGCTTAGGGGCCTTTGTTCGGGGAGTTGAATTTGAGTAAAAACAGAATGTTTTTTCGAACTTATGGAGTTTCTCCATAGCCGCATCCTTCTTCGGTGAGTCATATCCGGTTAAGTTTGTGTGTATCAAAATTGGTTTCAACCTGTTTGTGAGTTTTAGGTGATTCCTCTTATTGCTATATCTTTCTCCATCTTCTTCTATAGGTGGACATCTCCAATAAAAGCATAGAAAACTTGCGAATATCAAAGTTTGAGTGTCTCCATCCACGGAGACCATTGAAGTCAGAGGGCACGGTTGTGCTGTCTTTTTGGACCAACTTGTGGTTCTTTGGTTTGAATCATCTCCATATTCTCTGCTCCATCAATCCATCATTGTATCAAGGTTGAAGCTTGAATTTTGGTTACTATTCTTGTACAATGGCCATCGGGAGGAGGAGCAGTGAAATGTCCAGCTTGTATTGCTCTTTGGGTTTGCTTTATCTCTCACTTCATCACGCCATCGTTCTGTCTTCAGAGTAAGGATCAATTTTTGTGTCAGAATTGCAATTTGTAGCTGCCAATCTTCAGAGACTAAACATCTCTCTGTAATTTTCTATCTATTGTTGTTTTCCGCAGAAGCATCTACTACCGCGGATAACTAGCCGCATCGTTAGCAGTCCACGTGTCTCTTTCCTTTTGCAGGCACCCTCTCAGCCTTCAATTCCTGCCGCTACCTCCACATTCATCGCTCCCACTGGGAATCTTTCCTTCCGCGGACACCAAAGATTCCCATTCGATGTTCCATTTTCTTTCCGCTTGATCAATCAAATGGCCAGGCCAAATCACTTAAAGTCGCATGCGTCGTGCCTTTGACCCCTTGCCTGTCCGCGGACGTTCACTCTGTCGCGGACACCAGGTGTGTTCATTCCCAACGTCCACGTGTCTCAGCCTTTACACAGACACTCTTTCAGCAGTCCGATCCTTTCCACGGAAGCCTTTCTATCCGCAAAAATCTATTTTCTCCCTTCGCTTCAGTAACACTTTCTTTCCTCGCCGCAGATTCTTATCCTCATCAAATGCCCCTCCTTTCTCCTTAATCAAATCCAACGGCCATTGTTCTCTCGTCCTTTACCTTTGTTCAGCTCGTCCTTCGTTTGAAAACTCTCGTCCCCCTTATTCCCGTGCCCACATTTCCAAGAGAGAGATCCCGTCGTGCATCCCAGGTTAGATCGAGACGGTCAAGAGTAGTGATCATAGTGAGGGTTTTCCCTAGGTTTTTTGTTTTCCTTAAGAGTGCTTTTTTTGGTTTTTGGAAAAGATTTTATTCCTTCTCTAGTTTGTAGAATTAGTTGTACGGTGTTGAATAATTTTATTTATTTGCATAGCATATTTTCTATATTTATTATTACACTATTTTTATTTATTTTGTAATTACTTTGTAGATTTCGATCTATTGTGTGTGGGCTATAGCTTAGCTTTGTTTTATGCTAAGTCTTCCACTGCCAACATAGCCTTGAATTGGACGATCAGGTCGTTCGACTCGACATTTCTGTTAGATCCGCTTCTAGATCGTGACAAGAAATTCCAAAAATTTGAAGAATTAGTACCATACTTCATATTCAAATATTAAAAAAAAAAGAAACAATTATGAAGATTAAATTTCACATCTTTAAGACGTGCTTAATTCAAAAATGTCATTAAACAGACATCTCTTTTGCCGTTTTGACCATAAGTATCTATAGCAGCACGTAACTCCACATCTATCTCATTAAATTCAGTGTTCAGACACTGCATTTGTAGGCATGAAACAGATAAACAGGAACCCTAAATCAAGTTCTACACTCCAATTTTTATTGAAAAAGATAACAAACCAAGCAAGATAGAAACACCCTTACTTGATTTTGCAGAAAAAACGAATCTTGTAAACTGAAAATAAAAAAATAATAATAAAATAAAATGAGAGAGAGAAAGAGAAAGATAGAGGCAGTGAGAGATTCTGAGAAGAAGAAGCATATTTTTTTCGATGTAAAAAAACACGACGACAAATAAGTAATTATTTTCTGTTCAATATACAGATCAACCTCCATGCAATCATAGTGTTCGAATTGAAAACTATGAAAATTAATAGAATATTGCGTTATGTTACAGGCAGCAAACACTAATCATTGTACAAAACATATACCAAGTGAACATAAGAAATGAAAGTGGACAATCAGAAACCAATCCCATGAATTAAACACACAGAAATTCAAATGAGGATGGATTGATTTCTTTTATCAGATCTTATTTGGTTGATCATCGCTGTTAACAGGAGAAGGGAAAAGCTTTGGAGCCATGCTAAAATGGAAGGGTCTCACCGATTGACTGGTAGAATACAAAGATGGTGCAAGAGAGTTTGTAAATAGATTTTGAGAATTTGAGGTCATCAACTGAACATGGTTCACTTGTCTTTGATCGATCTCAAACGGTGACGGAAAATATGATTGTGTTCCCGGAGGGCAAATGATGATTTGAGACCCCGTCGTGAGAGAAAAAGTGGGAGGCAGTTGCATGAAATTGAAGTTATGGAGATGATCTTCTGCTTGAGTTGAGATCTGGCTTCCTGGGAGAGAAAATTGAAGATTTGAGGCCTCCAAATGATGACATATGTTTGAAACATTATTTAACATACCTGGAAGACGTTGAATGTCTGAAAAAACTTGCTTTTCACTGCCATTGTTGTGTCTTTTAACTCTCTCTCTCCAATTTTCTCTCTCATTCTCTTCTTCCCTTGCAGCTTCCTCAGACTTATCCCTCCATAAAACATCTGAACTTAAAATACTTGGTCTGATCAATGCACTTGAAGCTTCCCAATTTTCTATATTATTGCTGATTTTGAGCTCTCCACTAGATTGAAAAACACCAGGAGAGGCTAATTCAAGCATGGATTGGTAATTTGCTCCGAACGGCTGAAAAGGGAGCGGAGGAAGTTCATCAATTTCGTCTTTTGCGGCATCGAGCAGCCAATCGACAACCTTGCTAGGCTGACTCAGGCCAAGCCTATCTTGAAGATCATATAATTGAATAGCCGTAGGAGCTGATAGTCTCACTCTTCTATCTCTTAATCCTCTGCTTGTACAAACCTTGCTGTGTCGATCTTTCCCTCCGAACCCCCGAGGAACCCGCACAATTCTCGGATCCTTTAATCGTAGCCATGGTGTTGAACTCGATGAAGGCTTATCGAATTTTCCATGACGATGGTTAGAATTGCCTTCTTGTTTTGGTGGAAAGATCTCTTGAGTATCCCTAATAATCATCTTATGTCTCTCATCATCGATTACACCATGAAAGAACTGAAAATTCTCTCTTTTTTCCAGTGAAAAGCTCCTGGAAGTGCTCTCCTCTATTCTTTTAGATGAAGTTTCACTGCTAAATATGGCTTGCTTCGGAGTAATTTACTGCGATTATCTGCTTTGCAGCCAAGATAACATAAAAAAAGAGATTTTTGGTCTGTATTCGCAAGCAATGGAAAGAAAAAGAGTTTGATTGCATGAAATATAAAAGTTTTCGATTAGGAACTTTCTTGCCCCCGAACCAATTTCATTTAATAAAAACTCAAAGAAAATTCTTAGAGGGACGAAAAAAAATAACGTGCGTGTAAATTTTATTATCGGAAATACTTGCTCAAATTTATGGAGGAACTAGGGTAATCAAATGGAAATTATTTACGAGAAGGTTTAGACTCGAACCCTAAACAAATTTAATTGAGCCTAAGATGAAGCAGAATTGCTGCGAAATAAGCAAACTCAACTCAGATGCGAGTTAAGAACTTGTTGAAGAAAAAAAAATTCAGCAACAAAACCTAGGTTTTGAGCTTAGAAATGACAAGTAACTTAAAAAGAACTCACATGAGACGCTAAAAGGAGTAAACTTGTTGAAGCAGAAACTGTTTATGGCTTTGATCTGAGTGTTGGAAACACAGAAGAATGAGGGTTTTGAAGTTGGCTTTAATGTTTCAGAGATGAGATTGGTGAAGAAGAAGGAATGGTCGGCTGAGAAAAGGAAGATGCCGGAATTCAACCGACCATGCCCCATTGAAAGATAAAGCAACGGACCAAAGTCAGCCACGTGTTAATCTCCCCATCAACTAACTTAATGTGCTAGTCCAATATCTCATCTTAAATAATCAGTGCTTCCCCATCTCATCAGCATATTAGAAACCCCAATTGAAAGAGGCAAAAAGAAACATTTAGATATGCTAATTGCCATCATAATTCATAGCAAGGTAAAGCTGATTAATTGCAGGTTTTACTGAGTGATTATTACATTTACATCGATATGAGAAATATAGACATGTGATTAAGATGAATGATATGAAGAAAGGGGGACCATTTCTGCAAGGTTTGAAAAGTGGGGAGTCATGCTTTATCGACAACTACAAAAGGGCTGAATTTCTATCACATGGGTCGATTCAATTCTGTGGTTTTATGATGCTAAAATGAAGTTTAGACATGTCTAGTTGAAACCCATGAACAAATTATCAAGACGAAAGTGGGGTAAGATTAGATAGATCTAAGAACTTTTAAGAAGTTATCTTATAGAGGATGGACCATTTGGAATGCCTATGAAAATACCCACTGAAAGTAGAGGATGGACCACTCAAACTTTGCTGCAGAGGGATATGCATGCAACAAATTGATATGGCTGCTGGAATTCAATCTTTCCAAATGGATCTCTAACTATGCTTCAAGTCTGACCCTTGCTAGTTCAAACTGTAGCAGTTGCCGGGTCGTCATTGGCTGTTGCTCTCTACTGCCATGGGGAAGAAGAGAATACATTCATGATAAACAAAGTTTACCCTATGGTGGCCTCTGTTAGTGGCATGGAAGATGATGCCCTAGAGATGATTTTGACGAGACTGCAAACTGCATTATGATGGTGTTGTCCTGTAGAAGACGATCCAGAAAATTTTGCCATGAACTTTTCATCACAAGAGTGATGGCATCTTTGTCTCTCTGGTTTCTGCTTCTTTAACATTTGGGACAGTGCATAAAGTTCATGTTTTTCAGGAGAACACACTTTCGAAAAAATATGGATTGAAAGAAAGTAAAGATTCTCACTTCATCAGAATCCATTTGATGAAAATAGCAACAGAATCTCAAAGCAAGCAGTAAGCAAAAAACAGGTGAAAAAAAGGAAGGAAGAGTCAAGAGAAGAGATGAACAGCAAAGAACTCCACCTATATTTCAAAGTAAAAGTCGAAATGGCGAAGAAGGCAAAGGATAAAAACGAGAGGACAGAGAGAAAGGAAAAGGGTAAAAATTGACTCGTGTTCCGGAAGGAAGAAGATGTCACACAAATTTCAGACATGGTTAGGGAGGAGACAAAATGTAGGGTTTATAATTTTCTGACCAAGCAAACAGTAGTGAGATTAAAAAATCTCTTTACTGATTTGCAGTCTGCAAAGGGTAAACCATAATTCTTTAGTTAATGGTCCCCAGATTCCAAGCACAGAGCTCTGGTTCAGTCCATGACTTATCACCTTCACTACTCGAAAACCTATCAAAATCTCCATCACTATTACTGGATCTGTAAATAAGCTTGATTGGAAGATGAAATGTAGGGTTTTAATTAAAATAACATTACGTGACATCTCCAGTCAAATACTAACATGTATCAATTGTGTATCTTCAAAAGGTTCTAGAATATGATACTTTTAAGTATTCATTATAACTTCAAATAATTTTTCAAATGCTAATGAATGTAATGTCATGACATCTAAGTAAATTAGTGTATATCATTGGCATTCAACCAAGAGGGATGATGTTTTCACCTCTTTTGAAGATCCATTTGAGTGCAAAAACTTAATTATTTTATTCATTGAGAAAATTGTGTGATGTCATTAATGTTGCAATTTGTCATGTTTTGGGTCAGAATTACTTAAAGTTAAAATAAATTATGAGAGCATAACTAAGAAAATCCAACATTGTCTGAATGTGATTAAGGTGAATAATTTATAATACAATGCGTTTTTGGTAAAACTTGCAACAGAAGATTCTACTTAAAGTAGACAATATAATACCACAGTTATACATTTTTACAAATAAATCCAAAGAGACTCGGATTTAGTCGTTCTCTCACCTCCATAGAAATGGAAAATTATAGCTGCATTAAAGCATTTTTTTTTTACCAGCTTTCACTTTATTATGGTGTGAATTTGTCGTCAAACCCATGTATTACACCATTAGGACTAGAGGTGGCTAACGGGCGGACTGACATTGTAGCGGGCTGAGATCGGCCCAGGCCCGGTAGGGGGCGGGGGGCGGGGGGGGGGGGGCCGAGCCCCAAAACCCTAGCTCGCGGGCCTGGCGGG
>CM039484.1:4293671-4350671 GCA_022433065.1 Begonia loranthoides | reverse complement strand
GTTGAGGCACTCATTTGCATGAAGGATTGGAACGACGTTGTGACGAGAGATCAACAACGAAAAGATGACATAGTTGAAGAATTCAAAAATTTGGATGTCGAAGACTAAGTTTTTATTTAAATTTGAAATTTTCATTTTCATTTTCATATATTTTCTTTATTTTGTAAGTTGTGCTTTGAAATTATAATTTAAATTTTCATTTTCATTTTCATTTTCATTTTGAAATTGTAATAAAAATATTTATTCAATTCAATAAAAATATTTATTCAATTAAATTATTAATTATAGTATTTTTAAATTATAATAATAAATGTTTATTATAGTTTTAAATTATATAATATTGAAAATAATTTTAATATATTTATATAAGATATTATTATTTATGTATATTTGGCTCGTTAGGCTTGGCTCTTTAAGGCTCATTAGGCTCGCTCGGCTCGTTAGGCTCGGCAGGCTCGTTAAGCTCGGCAGGCTCAACGAGCCAGACTTTTTCAGGCTCGGCTCGGCTCGTTAGCCACCTCTAATTAGGATTGTCACAACTGTAAAGTGAGCCTATACAGAAACATCAAGTCGAACAACTCTATTATCATAGAGAACCCAATCGTCAAGTCCATGGTTTGGTTTACAATAGAAAACTTAAACATAAATTGAGTCTTAGCCCACACGAGATGGGTCATAGTCCACATAGCGATCACAGAAAAATAAGTTAGTACAATATACAATTAAATCCAAGAAATGCTTTGCAGAAATAAAATACCAAATACTCAACATCACACAATTTAGATACAATCTCAAAGGAAAAGTCTTCACCAAGGAACGAAAATAATTACTTAAGGAAAAACAGAGAAATGGAAGGGTCTTCACTCCAATTATTTTTTCTGACCACCTCAATTATTACTTGGGAAGGAATGGGTCATTTAAGGTGAGTGACTAACTCAGTATAAAATTTATACTATACGCAATGCATGATACAATTGATATTATCATTTCATTCTAAAACCATAATGCATTTAATAGGTCATACATATATTTAAAATCCTTTGAAAGCTCTTTCATCATTTAACAAACAAGCCTTACGAGTCATCGATGAGGCAATATTCAAAAACCTTATTGTATACATTGATAGTTATAGCAAAATAGGTCTTCATTACTTTTACGTTTTAAATATAGCCTCAGTGGAAAAGAAAGATAACTCAAGGCCCCCTGGCACCAATTGCCACAAGGCACACAGAGAATGACGGTGATCTGAAGACTGGATAATGTCACATGAGGCAGGAAGAAATATGACGACGATCTGAAGACCAAACAACGTTACATAAATCAAAAAGACGTATGACGACAATATGAACATCAGGCAGCGTCAATGTATAACTATCGTATAAACAAAACGCAGCCCTGCCAGGTTTAGGGATTCAAAACCCGAGAAACATGTTATCATCGTCCTATTACCCATTTCCCGTCGTTCAAACAAAACACATTCACACAGTAGAAGGTGTACTTGGGATAGCCCCTTGTTGTTTTAACATTGAGACCGTCCAAAACAATAGGAAGATTCATCCACTAGTGAATAGATACAACCAAAGTATTAAAGTACTATGCACGCGCAAAGTAAACATAGAAACCGTGCGTACGTATAGTATAAAAATAGACGTGTTGTCGAACAAATCCCATTGGGTTTTTCTATGTGATAGCTCACAAAATATGAGTTTTGAAAACCATGATGCAATGCAAAACAATATAAAATCTCTACTTTAATGATTACGAAAGCCTTAGCGACAAGTCAAAATGCACTATTGGAAGCAAACATTGAAATTCGTAAAATCGTTGGAACCTAGAACATAGGCGACGTCAAAATCTCAAATCAAAACACTAGGGATAATAGATAGGTTCTAAATTGAGATTAGAACCCCAACCACGATGGAAATGATAAACGGTCTCGAACTTCATCAAGGTGACAAAATTTTCCCTTTAAACACATTGGTGCGGACGCCTAGGATTTCTTTGCAGACGTTCGGATTGCACAACAATCAACTGAAACTAAAAAATGATCGTCATGACCCAATCGCGCAAGCCTAGGGTCCAGTCGCAGACTAGATGCCTAGTTTAATACCGCAAATGCCCGCAGTGAACATACAGACCTCAGTTGTGATCGCCCCAGCAGATGTTCGGACCGCTGCTGCAAACTTCCGCAATTGAAATCCAAATGCTAACTTCTAGACCTGCATCCAAAGCGAACATCAGGCTTGAGTAGCGGACGCCAGGAACGAACACTCTGACAATGGATATCATGAGAAATCCAACATTTTCAATGATTTCTACCCCTAATTTATCTAAAACCCTAAATAAACTCAATATTGACCACAATAATGTATGAATAACCAAATATTACAAGTTTTTCAAACTTGAATCCGAATCTGAATCTGAATCCGAATCTGAATCTGAATTTGAATCTGAATCCGAATCCGATATATATAAAATTTTAAATGGGAAAACGAGAGTTCGAAATTAACGTATCATAGAAACCTTCACAAAACTTAAACATCGGGACGACACGAACACGGGTTAGACAGAAGAATGGTAAAGTCTCCCTCTCGACACTCTCTGCCTCTCTCGCTATTCTCTCTTAGTGCGGCCTAGCAGGAAAGAAGAATCGTGTAAAAAAAATTTATTTATTTAATAAATATAATAGTATATTATATATATATATATATTAAATAAATATTTTAAATTTCTATTAGTCAAAAATTCCAAACGTCATGGAATTCAACAAGCGGTAACTCAAAATCACCCAACATTAGTCCATCTTATTCAATCACTGGTAATTTAAAATTTTACTACTTTGATCATTTGACTGAAAAATTTACACGTGAAATTATCCGAACGAATAACACGAGAAAAAATTTGACCATTTGAGTCTGTACGAGCAAATTAATGTTGAATAACGTAAAAAATTTACGTGAAATTTTATAAATTAAAAAAAGACAAGTTTTACTAGAAATTTCTAAAAAATTGTAGTTTACAGTCATGTAATGCTAATTTAGTCTAGTAAAATTGGGAAGACGAAGACTTATCCTCTCAGAGTGTATCAAACTTATGCAAATACCAACCAAGCTTAATGAGAAAAAATCAAATATTTGTAAATGAACAATAGCTGTGGCAGTGAATGCATGAGATTGATGGCTCTTCTTTGAAGGCATTGAATACACGCCAGTGATGACTCTAAATACATCGCTGCAGACAAAGTTCAAACGTCCTCTTCATCTGCTCCCAAATTCTTAATGGGTATGGAAGGGTTCATCGAGATTAATCAAACTTTTTGAATCATTGTCTGACAATCTTAAGATTTAGAGGACCATTTCATGATTTTTTCCACAAAATTATTCCTGTTCGTTGGAAAAAAGTGAAAACTGAGTCTAGTTCTCTTCACGACGGAAGGGATTTACAGCTTCTCTTAAAAACTACCCATCTTTGCTCTGGTCATTTGCTGCCATTTCAGCCTACGCTTTAAATAATTCAACAAGAGATATAACTCCAGCACAGAAGATATCAGAAGAGACAAGGAAAGAAGAAATAGTATAAAAAAATGATGAACTGAGAGATGAGAGAGCTTTACGCTACTGACTGCTGACTAGAGCTGTTTCATTGCCATTTTTAACCTCCCAAAAACAAGAGTAAGACTCTCTCTCTTGTCAGAATGAGTATGAAAAGGATCTCACAGACTGATAGTACTGAGAATAATAGTGATAGTAGACCGTCGCTAATGCCAATGCCCTCCTGCTATTTCAGCAAACTGCAATCATTTATTTGAGACTCCTCAAAGTGGTTGAGTAGATCTGGATGTGCAAATCGAGCTGGGGTTTGAAAAACTCTACCATAACTTTAATGAGTTAAACCAACCTGATAATACAAAAATAAATTTGATGCGTAGATCCTCGCGAGCAGCGAGTCAAACGAGTCTACAACATATAAATTTAGGGTAATATTAGTATTTAATTACTAGCGCATTTGATTAGAATGAAATGAATTTTGCACACTCAAATTAATAGTTGGGCCCAGATCATGGGTTTTTATGTCAATATGATTCTGGGCCGTGACAATTTTTACAGGAAATTTGATCAACTGGATAAGGATAGATCAGAGGACTCAAACGCATAGTAAACATATTGGCAGCATCGTTTGATTATGTTATCTTCCCGATTATCTTCGTCCTCTCAAATTTCAGAGAAACTTCAAATCTTACCAGCTTCTTCCAATGGAGGTAGCTCTGCAGAAAGAGCTACTCTTCAATAGAGTGCTCTACTTCAACGGTACGTCCTCCTATCTGTTTCATCTGAACTTGTTGCAATTACGATGTAGAATGTTTCTGTCTGAAGATGAGGAAATTTAGGGGGAAAATGATAATTTCCCTATATCTGAGGAAATTTAGCGCATATTTTTCAGGCCAAGAAGCAAGAAAATCCCGTCAATGGACTCCGTCTATCTTCTCCATGTCTGCAGGATTAAGCGGGTCTTTGCGTTGTTCGTTTTGCAGTGAACTGTTTACTGGTGGAAGATCTAGCAGGAGTGCAGTAAAGGTATGATAACAGAGTAATTCCTGCTCCTAGGTATAGGATTACTTCACGCCATTTTTAACCTCTAATCCAGTCCAGTTGAAGTTGTTGCTTAAAAGAAACATATAACCTCGCTCAAACTCTCAAAAAGTTCGAATTTTTTTCTTCTTTTTAACTACTGAAAATTCTAGAGCACCTGCAAATGGAACTATTGAGAATCCTAGAGCACCTTCAACCTAATTTCGAACTCTGTCATTCTCTTGACAGTTCGAAATTGCTGCAAATGAGGTTGATAAAGTTTGAAATCAACGTAGAAATCACTAGATTGGTTAGAAATAGTTTGAGTTGAAATGTTTCAAACCATTTTTCCGAAAGTTCATTTTTTCTTACAATGGTCAGACTGAGGCAACGAGGAGGAGAAGAGGGTATCAACGCAGTGACACTTACGTACTGCTGGAACCTGGAAAGGAGGAGAAGTTTGTTTCAAAGGAAGAATTAGAGGCCTGTTTGAAGAATTTGCTGGAAAATTGGCGAGGCAAGTCGCTTCCACCTGATCTTTCCAGATTTGATACAGTGGATGAGGTTGTTTCGTTTCTTATTACATCTGTTTGTGAACTGGAGATTGATGGAGATGTTGGTTCGATCCAATGGTATGAAGTCCGTCTGGATTGATTAAAAACAGAAAATACTCGAAATCTATGATAAACTGTACATAATTTTCTTTTTTTATTAGAAACTTAAGAACACGATAATGATGAAAAACACCAGAAAAACACTCGTCATTTGGTTCAGAAACAGAAGAAACCCAGAAAAAACATTAATACTTCACCAGCAAGATTTGGTTTCCCTAAGATTTTAGCTTTACCCGTCAAATCAGAAACAGAAAATGATAGCTTCCTGACACATTCATTGAAAACCCAGAAAAAAATATTAATTCTTCAGTAATCACCGGCAAGCTTCTGTTAATCTTTGAAATTTAGTTTTACTCAGCAATCAGATTCCAGCAGCATCAGCTTTCAACAATGGACTTGGATCCTGAATGAGCAGATCATTGATTTGATGCTGAAATCAAACAAATAAGTGTTATTTCTCTATAAAAACACGTTTGATTTAAGAAAATTCTGATATAAACTCTCAATTCTTGCCTTTAAATGAATTAAACTGGGAGGTAAGAGGACACCCCCTCTTCTATTTCTGAGAAGTCCTTTGGAAATTGGGGACATTACCGAATCAGTCGGGCTAGTGTACCTAAAGAGAAACATTAGAACAAACTGATAAATTTACAAACCAATTTTATCGACAGTTCATTGATTATTGAAGAAGAAAGCTCGAGTAAAAGCACCTCTCTGGGTACTTGAATGCTTTCGGCACTTTCAGACGATCTGGGGTTGAAGTTTTGCGCAAATCAGTGGCTGAACTCTGAGGATTTTGATCAGTTCTCGGAAGTGGGGGCAGTGTTTTAGTCTCTAATTCTATTTTCCCTGTCTGAATTAGGATATTGGGTAGAGTTTCCACGACCATCTCCATGAAATTTTAAACGTATAACCTGGAAAAATGACCAAATTAAACAAACCCCATCGACAAATTCCTCAGAAACACAGGAAAACAAAAGAGTTAACGCATACTTTGAGAAATGTTGGAAGAAGCACCACCCAGATCTGTTCAGCAAGAGAGAGAGAGATGACGGACGTTTAAAGCATTGAGAGAAGAAGGGTTTTAAGCATTGAGAGAGAACCGTTGGGAGAGAATTCAACGGTCGAATTTAGGCAAAAAGAACATGGAGATGTTGATTTCAAATAAAGTGCGCTTCTGAAACGCGAATATTGAATATCGGAGACAAGCTTGTCATCACTTCCATCAAAGTTGCCAACCAGTCTTTGTTGAATTATTGACTTGACTATTAAATTAATTAATTTTTGGCCAAATTAACTTTTAAATTTAAAGGGAAATAGCTTTCATACAAATAATCTCATCAACTTAAAGATATTAATAATTATATTTTAGTAGTTAAAAATAACTTTTTTTGTGGGAAGAAAAAGAACTCAAATACACAGCAGAATAAAAATATCAAACCAACAAAAATAACAAGACCAGCAACACAAATTTTTAGCGTGGAAAATCCTCATAAAGCGTGAGAGTAAAAAACCACGGGACCCGTAAGCCATTTAATCAAACTTCCACTACAATAGAAATAATGGGTACACCAAAGTTCTCTGTAGTTCAACAAACTAGAGGCATACAATATTCATCAAAATTGAATACACTAATCTTGGAAGATAACAAAACCGTAAGAGAAGATAAATCTAGGGCTACCGAACTGCAGTCCCTTTTTACCCCGATAGACCGCCTTAGAGAGCTCCAACGTCGATCTCCAACGTTCAGAATATACTCCTTGATGTCTCGAACCTACAGTTCAAATTTTAAGGTGATTCAACGGTTGATTCTTGCGAAAACGCAATTCTTGTATGACTGCCTCTGAAAATCATCACATACTCAGCCCACAAAATATGTGCCGAGCCCAACATTTTGTTACATAATCATCTCTGCTAAGTATTCTTAAAAAAAAAAAAAAACAATTCATGTCAGAACAATTTTGGGTATTGAGTTTTTCAATTTGTTTCTCTTTAGAAATGACAAAGTTGCCGAAATTGTTATAGCAAAAAAATTGTCTCTTTCTAAAAAATACTAAACATGTGACAAAAATATAATTTGAACTTAATTAGCAATGTCGCTCTCTATTTGACTCACAGGTAATTAATAAAAAAAAATCATGAACTATCAAATATTAAATTAATTTTGTTAATAAATAAAATTTTAAACTATAATAAAATAAATTTTATAATCATAATTTCTATTAAAAAAACATGTTTGAGATGGCCACATTATTTGTGCCAACCACCGTATTCACATTTTAACTAGCAGAGCTGACGCTTTAATTACTAGACATGCGGGTCAACCTGCACTTTATTATGTGCATGGAATCAAATAAAAATACATTACTCTGAGCATTATTTATTTATTTATTTATTTTGTCAGAATAAAGATCCATAAACTTTTGGGTCTAAAGCCTATAATATTCTAAGTCTAAGTTCTTAATGGACGAAGCTTGTGTTCTCGTTCTCGATAGAACAAAGGGTCACCACCTCATCTAGATATTCCACCTAATTTGAGTTTATTATGATGGAAGTATAAATAGAGGATAATGTATAATTTAAATAAAGAATAGAGTATAATTTAAATTTTATTGTTTGAAATTGTTTACAAATTAAATATTAGATTATTTTTTTTGATAAATTAAATCTCAATCTTTCACTTATTTGTAATTTAGATATTGAAACAGTAATTATATATTATGTTTTTTATTTAATTAATTTTTTTTTCACTCGATTTCAAACTCCTCCAAAGACTTGTAACACAATCTCAAAGTTTATCGATTTTTTATTTGGCGATTTTGAATTTAATTGGAGATCGACAGACTTTAAAATTACGTTAGAAATTGTATTAAAGCACATAATTAAATAAAAAATTTAATATAAATATATTAAATTTAACGGATAAATTAAAGGAAACTTGTTTAAATAGAGGAGAGTTGAAGAGTGAATCTTTAATTTATTAAAAAAAATGAGTGTATAAATAGCCAACAGGGAAAAGAGAAAAGTTGATTGGTGTGGGTTCTGTGAGTCTGAAAAATGCAGCCGAGGCTGAGGCGAGCTTCGCAGGAGATACCAACTTTTCAGTAACTTAACGTAGAATGCAATGCAAGATATTTGTATCAGATTGTTTTTATATTGAAAAGATTTATGGAATTTACTCCCAGAAAATTAAATTATAATAAAAATAAAAGAGGTAGAAATGGGTATTTTAGTAGGGTGGCTACTGGTAAGTAATAATGGTATTTATTAGATTTAGTGTAAATACTTGAATCCACAATCAGGAAGTGGTTGCAAGTCTTGAATTTTTGTTCATCAACTTCTGCTCTTGCCCCCAGCCCTCTTTAGTCTCAACCAACAAATGCATTGTTTCAGCTTCCAACAATGGTGGGGGAAATTCACTCCAAGCCTATGGCAGTTCACGGGAAGGACTGGATGACTCAACTAAGAGTTCATCCTCTATGTAGGTGCACAATCCCACTTAAAGTGCAAAATACATAGTTTATAATATTTTATAAGTAGAGTTATTTTCTCTATTTAGTACAACGCATTTTGAGAGAATAAAAAAAACAAAATCATATGAGATTCGGCTCAAAACAGACGATATTATACTGAGAGGACTGAGGACGTTACACAGCTGCTTTTAGAAACTGTTCCGAAAAACTAGGGAGAAAATGAAACTAAAGAAGAGTTGTTGAAATAATTGTGACATGTGGTGTGTCATGTGTGGGGTTGGGGAGAGACAGTAGACAATGGGAAATTACTTCCACACCCCCACACTCTTAAAACCCCATCTCTACTTTTTACCTCTTTAAAGAGGTTGTTCTTCTCCCTTTTTGTTGCATTTCATGAATTCCAGAGTAGTGGTGCAAGATTTCTGCAAAAATTTTGGAGTTTTGAGAATTCGTTAAAAGTGTTGTTTCAAGCTTCGAGTGAACCTCACTGTCAGGTAATCTTCGATTTACAATTGGATTTGTGAAAGTTTTTTTTTTTTGGGAATTCAGTTCAGTATTGAGGTTGGAAATTTAATTTGATTATAAGGTTATTTGGAGATTTTGCTAAGTTTGGAAACTGAATTTCATTATTGATATTGGAGTTGAATTCGTTGGTCAAATCTGTTGATTTTGAACTTATATCAAAATGAGGTAACTCCGAGCTAAATTTCCGCTAATGGCGTATTAGAATTTTGACCCCGGTTTAATTATGCATATTCGGTGAAAAGTTAAAGTTTTGAATTATGAAATGGAAATATGGAAATCTGGCATGAAAATAATTTTATTTTGTTAATTGGAATTCTTTGGTTGGATAACGTTAGAGATTTTTGTTGGATAATTAGAGTCTATTGGATTTAAAGTTTGATAACTAAATAATTTCCTTACGTGAATGGGTTGGACGTCCAACGCTAATGGATGAAGTAATAGCCGTTGAATGAAATTCGTGAAAACTCTAATAGTTGGTTGGACGTTGGAAGCGGATGGAAGGATGTCCCCTACAAAGGATGTTCAAAACAATTTTAAAAATTATGATTATTAAGAAAATTAATTGGGTATCTATATATGGGGATAGGTTCGTTGAGTTAACGTGAGAGTTGGATCGATTATTTTCCCGTACGATTAAGCAATTCCCGGCTATTGGTAAGCCAACTGAGGTAGGAATTTTATTTTATGTCCAGTATATAATCGCTTTCCAAAGGACTATTTTGAGACGCGTTCTCATATAAAACTACGGGTCCATTTTTTGTGATGCCCCGCGTCAAAATCTTTCTTAACTTACTTAACTTTTTCTTTTTTAATTATCGTGTAAAAATTTTTCTTTTTATTTATTTAAAACGGGTGAAAGTAAAACTTACGGTGAGCATGAAAAGCATAACTAAATCAGAGTTAAAGCGGAAACTTTAGATGCGTTAAATAAAGTTTAGAGTTAAAAGCGAAAACATAACTAATATTCAAAATATGGTTTGAAGGTTAGGTTAAGAGTTAATAGTTTTTACAAAACAGTGTCATTTATCAAACCATTTCAAAATAGTTATTTCTTTCCTTCTTCTTTCGAGACATATCCTACTCAGGTCGATTCAGCCGGAGAACCTGCAGGCTCAACGGGAAATGCATCCTCTTCTGCTCCTAGGATTATCACATTTTGACAATTTCCTAAACCAGAAGTAAAGCAGTGAGTCTAAAGGCCCAATATGGAGTGGGGTATGCAGTATGTTGTATACCTCTCATTCATTCTTTTGGAATAGGTACCGCCTCAAACCTTTCTTTTCTTTACGTTTCATTCTTTTATTCTTTCATTCATAACTCGTATGTCGAGTGGGAGATTGGAGGAATCCGTGTTGGAGGGAATAGTCTGTTCTTGGCTTCTAACCACCTAGGGTAGCTAGTCCTGGACCCGACAAGGGAGGGGCTTAGTCTAAACTACCTGATTAGATCCAAACTACTTATCCATCCCCTAACTCCTCATTTCTTTTATTTTTATCCATTTCATTCATTCGTTTTCCCCACTTAATGCATATGAGTACCACCCCCAAAGGTGACACTTTCTACTTGTTTCTATTACCATCATGCATGTTAATGCGATGCAATGCTAGAATTACAACCATAGAATAGCGAATAAAAGAACAAACAGAGCAACGAAGTAAAACAACGAATATCACAGTGAATTAACATTCTTGAATTCACAGAACATAACAGCAAAGGAAACGGCAATGTGAGTATGCTATTAAACTGAGATTAAACGTTAAATTGCAGCGAGCTACTTAAACGAATTAGGCATCTTCAACAATAGTACGATAGAAAGAAATAAACATGGATATAACAAGTAAATGGAAACATGCTTAGTAAATTGCTAAGAGCTAATGACATGGATCAATTATAAACAAGAGACTAAAGATAGTGTACATCCGAAAGTAAAGTATGGTTCAACGACATTATTTTCAGCTAGAGTTAATAATCTACTATAGGATTATTAGAAATTAAACATGTCATATTAGGAGTTGATTATGCATGGTCATGTCAAAGGAAATTAACAGCTCCTAACTAGCACCAAGATTAATAGCATTATAATTCGGGTCTACTATATTAACGTGCAAGACAATATGTAGCACATCCAACCAAAACAGAATCACTATCCATAAAGTAGTTCACAACTTATTCATGCGTAACATGTCATCACATAACTTTTAGTTCATCAATTCACTTCATCAGTTCATCAGTTCGTATCATAGAGCTAAACCTCAGAAACTACAACCCAAGCAATAGCATTATTATTTGCAATAAAGGAAAATACAGAATATTGACAAAGGAACAAACGGACACTACTTGTCAGTAGGGACTTCACTGGCTAACGACTCTACCCAATCCTTATCTTGTTTGCTAATTGCTGAAGAATTCCAATACTGGACAGAAAAGGTAGCAACACCTAGCTCAATCCATGCGTTCCTTAACTTACAGAACTTCACACTCACTCACGTATTACTTGAAGAAAACACATTTCTCTCGACTCAAGAACTCACAGAACACACAAAATCTCCATGGGATTTCTTTCCGCACTGGGAAGCTGAAAATGGCAGAGAACACCAGGGAGCTGACTTAAAACACAGAGTCCTTACCTAGGTGTGCCAGTCGCTCAACTAACGAGATGGAGGTGCTTACTTCGACGTGGAGGAAGAGGCGTCCAGGTGTGGAGGAGTCGTCTTCTCGATCGGTTTAATGGGTTTTAATTGACTAAATGACAAAACAATCTAATATTTAAAATCTATTTCTTCGCAGAACTGGGACATTTCGGACGAGGGAAATCTTCCTTGCCTCAAGCGCAATCGTCCAAAATCCCCATTTTTCTTGTTAGAGCTGCATTTTCAGACGAATGAAGACGTCCTCACCTTCGTCCGTGTGTGTCCTAAACTGTCCAAAAATTGGACAGATTCAATTTCTCTGTGTCCGCTATCTTCCGCCATCATCTAGGTTCGTCCGAAAACTCATGTTTACAGGTGAAGGACGATATTGGACACAAAACCTCGTCTTGCGTCTTCCCAAAACGCTGGGGACGACTTGCAATGCAATTTCGGACGCAGCCCCTAGTCCTCGTGTCGTCCGCTTGCATCTGAATTCTCCAAATACACAATTTTTTCCAACAAACTTTATACTTTGACTATTTCATAATATTTACCCCATACTTTCATGGCATAAATTAACATGTACCATCACACAACATGATATATTAATTACCCAAAATTAATTACATCAATTAAACGGGAGAAATATTGTGGGGGTATTACATTTTTGCCCGTTTGTTTTTACGATATTATATTTATTATTTTTGCTGGACATGTTTTATTTTGAGCATGCACTTTATTGACCGTGATGTGATCTTGTTTTTATATACGCACATTTGATAGTTCGAGAATGTGTTTTGTTGTATTAAATAGAATAATGGGGCAGCTGACTGTGTCATGTCACTGGGTGCGAAACCCTAAACCTGATTAGGGTAATTTATGTGGCTTTTGCGATCGCCGAGTATCGCCTTATCCTGTATGTTCAAAGCCTGTAAGTTACTCCATTTTCGCTGAGATTGTATAGGACCTAGTTTCTGTACATACCACATTATAGTGGACGTGTTCCACATTTTGCCTCGCTAGTCGATTTTATTCTGTTTTAAATAAATATTTTATTCATAATATGCTCCCTAATTTATTTTTACTCTAATTGTTGAATGTAAAATGCTACCCCTATTGAGTGTAGTCGACTCACCCGAACGACATATATATATATATTTATTTATTTATGTGAAAATTTAGAAGTTCATTGGTTGTCGTAACAGGATTGAGCTAACACTTAGTTAATTAAATATTTTAATTTGAGAGATTGGTGAGGTTAAATTCCTACATTAAAAATTTGTAATAATATTTGTTTGGTTTTCGACACTTTTAATTCGAACTTATATTATCACTGTATCTCGATATTACTATTAGACATTCGTTATAGCCCATTTGGTCGAGCCCTAGCAAGTATAATTCCCTAAAGTTTTCCGCTGCATAAATAAATAAATAAAAAGCTAAAGGGTCGAGCGGTTCAGTTCGATTTTTGGGCCGGGTCACTCCCTGTTTTGTCTCTGGTCCCCTTCGGGATGTGACATAATTTTTGGTATCAGAGACAGATTACCATCTTGAAAAGTAACATCAATAACATAGATAGAGTGATAATATAAATGTAATACCCCGATAATTTTTTCTAATTTATATAATGCAATGAATTTTGAGAAAATAAATATATTATATTGCGGGACCGTACTTTGTTGGATTAATATCGTGTAAGCATATGGAAAATTATTGGTTGTGATTACGATACGAAATGTTAATCGAAATTGTACAATTCTAGTTTTCGGTAGCACTGCAGTGGACGAAGCAGTTGTGATTCGCTTCCAAAATGTGTTACGGGTCACACTTACATTTTTAGTCTTACTGAGGTCGAGGTTGGGGTCTGTAATTTGCGTCCGAAATGCACTTCTGACTGTATTTTGGGTTTTCAGTCGCACTGCAGACGAATTACGGTTGAGTTGCGAACGTGAAGGATTTGAATCTGTCAAATTCGTTGATTTTGCAGTCAATGTGGGGTCACATGTTTTGGTCAAAGTTCTAGACTAAAATCCACCTCTGCTTGTATTTTTGACATTTTGGTCGATATGCGGTCGAGGATTCCGAACGCCTTCCTCGACCGAAAAACCAACTTAAAGCGAGAAATCTGTTTTCTCTCGGCCATTTTTCTTCTCCTCTCACGCAATTCTTTTTCTCCCTACGAAATGTCTTTTCTTTCTCACAGAGAAGATAGCAGCTTATCCACGTGGCTCCCTCTCATTCGACCATCTCCATTGAAATGGGCAATTGCCCTTTCAATCCTGGTCGTCACGTTTGTCTCCTCCTGCCTATAAATTGATGGTGTAACCAGGTAAGCATTCTGGACTCTCGATTCTTCTACTGGGTGAGCAACGACAGAGTGAAGTGTTCAGTCATTCCTCTCCCTGTGAATGAGTGCGTTTTGGAAATCTTTTGGGTGTGTGCCGTTCCGTGTAACTATTGTGGTCATGAGGTGGGCGAGCTGCTGTGGTGACATCCTATTGAAGGTAAGAAATTGAGTAGAGTCTTGGCTAGTGGAGGCCCTACACTACAAGTAATGTCGTGTTTGATTTGTTGCTTGAATTCTATGTTTTCTAGATGAATTGGTGTCATTGGAATGTTGGTCATTCTTTGGTTTCTAGTTTCCTGACAGTGGCTGTTGGGACTTTGGGTTACTCTTTGGCATTATTAACTCTCTATTGTTCACTACTAGTTTAACTTCTAGCATATTGTATTATTGTGCAAAAAATATGGAACAACTAGTATAAAACTCACTCTGCCGATTCTTGAGGTGTTGAAACTATTGAAATTTATGTTTTCTTGGTTAGTCCGATCACTTGCTACTTAATGGCCGTGTTAATCGATGGATTTCTATGTTGATTATAGAATAACAATTTCTAGTTGGTTATTTCTCTGGTTGTAGACTCTACTAATCGTTGATATGTGAATGATGCTTTTGGATGTTCCCTGGATGTTGAAAGTCAGATTAATTGACTTTATTATTTGTTGGATCTAGGTTGAATGATGCACCTACCAATATTGACATTTTGATTAGACTCTGTAATAGCAATTTATGTCATGATTATTGTGAAGTTCCTGCTGCTTTCCCCTATACTCATCGACAGCTTCATTTCTTGGCTTTCCACTGTCAAATATAGTGTTTTTATATCCCCTGTACTGCTGTTTTATCTTCGAATTATTATGCTATCTTCACTCATTATATCCATGTTCGTTTTATGCCATTAAATTGTCGTTAAGCATATTTAACGCTTTGAGTATATCGTTGTTGTATTTTCTTCAATTACCGAGCACGTTTATTATCCAATTTGCTACTGTTTTTCAGTTAAATTCTAAGCATGCTAGGACATTAAATATCGTTGTATTTCCTTTTTATTATTGAGCATGATAATGCTTTTATTTTCGATCAAAATTATAAGCATGTTAATATGTTGAACTTCGCAGTATTTCTTTCAATTATAAAGCATGCTTAATGTCCCGATATCGCATTATATTAGTTCTTCTTTAATTAATTCTCTAGTTTGTGGATTTGAATATCTCTCATAACATCAGTTATATATTAAGAATTGCTTAGTGATATAGACTGTGATTTACTTTACTGATTGGCTTTGACTGTTTTACTTGTAAGCGTTATATTCCATTGTACAATAGTTAAATATTGTTGTGATTGTTGTGCCGCTTTGACATGCTCCATATTAATAGAAACCAATAGGAACATCACGTGATGGTTGGTATTCATTTGTGAAGAAAAAAGATAAAGAAAATAAATGTAAGGGGAATTGGAGGTGGGGAGGTGGTTCGGATCGTAACCAGGTAGACTCGAGATTATATCTAATATCCCGATTTTTCATAACGAAAATTAAATAAGGATAAGAGAAATTAATCGGAGAAAAATCTAGATAATTATTGGGATATTATTTATAACAAATATTAGATAATTATAATCTAATGGAAGAAAATTATTAGAATTAATTAAGTAGAATATTTGGTAAAGAAATTATTAAGGGTTTACTTAAAAGAAAATTTATTAAATTGGTCGGGTAATTATTATCAAGAAATATTCGGAATAAATCAAGAAAAAATTGGGTGAATTAATTTACGATACATATATAAATATATTATAATTTAAAAGAAGATTAAAAGAATAAAGGAGATGATTTTTGAAAATATTGAATGCAACATGTTTTGCAGTTAGACAAGTTGCATGTTTTGCAGGTAGACAGGTAGCAACAGTCAGACAGGTAGCAATAGTTAGATAGGTAGCATGTTTTTACAGTTACTCCAGTTGCAAGAGAGGTTCCGGTCACATGGGATGCAACCGGACCCACTGCAGATTGTGTGAGATGAAATTTTCAACGGGAGTGGTCACATGATTTTAACTTGACTCTGGTTGCAACAACGCTTCCGGTCGCATGGGTTGCGACCGAACTCACTACAAAATGTGTGAAATTGTCAGGAATGTCCTAACTTCCTTGAAAATTATCAAACGTCGTAAACAGACCTAATTTGTCTATTAATCTACCTAATTGCTTCAATCTTGACCCTTAATTCCTCTCTCATTTTGCCTATAAATAGGCTGCACTCCTCAGAGAAATTCACACCAGCTGAAGAAGCAATATTTGGAGGGAGGTGTGAGTTTTTGAGTGAAATTGGTGAAGTTTCTAGATTTCAGAGTTCAAGGGTAAAATTGTTATTCTAGTTTTTGGAGGAGTTTCTGGCAGAGAAAAATTACGCGGATGGCCTAGAAATTTGGTAACAATTTTCCGTCCCTCTCAAATATTTAGATCATTATTAGTTAATATTATCATTATTATCTTCATATTATTTTAGAAATAGTAATTAAAAGATATTAATTATAATATTAGTGGTGTAATTGTACTGCGTAAGTTCTGTCTAAGGAGACTAGTATTTAATAAGGACCATTGTGACTACCCAGTTTTTCCTGGGAACTTCCTTGGAAAGGATATTCTGTCTAAGGACAATCGCTAAGAACATTCTTTCCTGGGAATATTCCTGACCAGTACTATCCACGATTAATAAAAGAAATGAAATAATAAATAATAGATTTTAATTAGTAAATATTATTGTGAAGGTATTAATGAACAAAAAAAAAAGATCTAAACACGCTAAGGAACCCCAGGTAAGTTGATACTTACTGTGCTTTGGTCTTCGAACCCTACATCACAAAAGTTAGGACTTTGTTTGCTGATTGTTACCGCTTTATTGAGCATGTCTATCGCTTTGATAGAATAAACAGATATTGAGCATATTTCGCAAATTGTATTGCTACTTGCTGACTGTTTATTAGAATTAGGTTATTTTAATGACATGTTTTACAGAAGAGCATGTTTAGAGATTATAAAAATGATATGATAGAACTGAATGTATTTGTGAGTATCATGCATCATAGTTTTCAAAAGGTACGAAAATGGGTTTTCATGCATAGTTTTGAAAAGAGAACGGAAACGAATATTAAATGATAATGGTAAAGTTTTAAGTAAAGAAAAAATAATAGGTATGGTACAGAGTGAGCCTGAGGTTCTTTCCAGGGTATTCTGGTACTAATGTTACAAGGTCTAGGGTGAGCCTGAGGTTCTTTCTGGGGTATTATGAGACTAAGGTCCAGGGTAAGCCTGAGGTTCTTTCCGAGATATTCTGGATCGTAAATAGAAAAGAAATGTGAAACGGAAAAGATAAAGAAATGGAAAAGAAACATAAATTAAAAAATGAAAAATGATTTCAAAGAAGCATAGCATATTTACGTTTTATTTCATTCTATCACTTACTGAGCATTAGGCTCATTAGTTAAGTCTTGTTGGTGTAGGTGATGAGAATATTGGTGTACTAGCAGAGGAGGAGATATTTCAGGATGATCCCTTGGGTTATCAGTCGGGTTCGACCTGATGGTTATGGCTCACAGTATGATGAGTGTTGTAAATTAAATAAATATTTTGTAATCATAAACTTTTATTGTAAGATATAAATTATTTTTTAATATCTACTTCCACTGGAATAACTTTGATATATTTTCAAATGAAATTAATTCACATGTTTTGAATAAAATAAGCAAAAAAATTTATATCTCAAATTTTAAATAAGAGAAATTTTTTTTAAATAAACGGGGCCTTACATTATACCCTTCCCTCGGCGGGATGCTAGAGCCTGTCTGCCATAACGGGAGACTCGAGATTATACTATTTCCTTTTCGGGTCGCGAGAGCCTGTCTACCAGAGGATTAGATGCCGACTAGCGGCCACCCTCCCTGCAACAAAATCTCCAATTTCCCAGCTCAATGTATGAGTTGTTATATATATATATATGTAACCGTGAGTAAGGAATAGTTTGGGCAAATTTCATTATAATATAATGAGTCAGAGCCATACATCATATTTCATATCTCATTTCTTGCTGGGTCTTAAGGCTCACAATTTGCTTGTGGTGTAGGTACATGCACGAGAATAGATGAGGAAGTAGTTGATGAAGGATTTGCCCGCGCGGATCTTGTGACTAGCTAGACTAAAGAAAGTAAAAGAGAAAAGTATTTTGTAACTAACATGTAACAATTTGTTTAGTATTCCTTAAATGAATTATTTATGCTCTTGCTACGTTTTGAGAAAAGATTTTATAATTATAGCTTTCCACAGCTTAGAACAATTTTTGTAATGAGTCTAAGAAAAAAGATTCTTAACGGTCTGATTTTTAGAAAATAACTCTAATCACGATTTAAAAGACTTTCTGTAACGACCTGGATTTCTTAACCGTTTTAAAAGCTCATTTAACCTTACTAACACGATCAATTAAAAATCATTTCTAAAGAAAAAGAGTTATCAGAGTGCATCAAAAAATCCAAATCGTTAATAAAAATCATTCTTTCATTGTTCATTTAATAATAGAAAGTTATTCATAAAAGTAGCGGAAGCATAATTAAACGAGAAAATCTACCTTTACCGAATAACGAAGAATTGTGATTAATAGTTATCAGAAAACGTCATTGAAAACATAATTGCAATTCAAGGTTTTTAGGTCCAAATAAAACTTACATAATATTCCAAATATCCAAATAAAGGCCATAAAAAGAAAAAATAACGTTTGTGAGAGATAACCATTCAACATTTGCTCTTATTGATTTTCCTTTTCTTTTATTCCTCTGTGTCGTACTGCTACTCCATTGGCGTCTTTGTCAGATCAACCGCAGACTCCATCGGAATGACCTTTTCCTTAACTTCTAGCATAATTCCCTCGTTACCTACACCACAAGTAAGGACGTGAGCTTACGCCTGTAAGGAGATGGGGGAAAATAATTATGCATTTTTCTCTTTAGTTCTTCTTGGAATGGAGGGGCCACCCAAACCAAATTCTTTCATTACATTCGTTTTCTTCGTTCGTTCTTAACTCGTACATTGAGCTGGAGATTGGAGGTTGTCCTTTGAGATGGCCTAGTTTGTTGGATTCTAACATCTTGTGTGCATACTAGTCCCTTTCCCGACTTGGTGAGGGTGTATCCTAGCAGCTAGGTTAGATCCGGACTACCCATCTACCCCAACTCCCTATTGGTTCCCTTTTGCTGGCGTATCCCGCCTTTAGAGTTCTTTCTTTCTCCTCCGGCGTATCCCGCCTTTGAAGTTCTTCCTCTTTCTGGAGTATCCCACTGGGAGGGTTTCTTCGGTGATGGACGTATCCCGCCCATCTTGAACATTCCTTTTTCTTAGCATTTTTCCTCACTCATGCATGTAGATACCATCCCGAAGGTTATCCCCTACTTGGTTTCTATTAATCACGAACTCAACCTAGCTTCTTCCTAAATAAAGCATAGCATATATGGGGAGCAATATCAATACTTAGGAAATCTACATTAAACAAGGAATGAAACAATATTAACACATACTTCACATAATAAAATAACAATTAACTACCACTCCTTATCATAAAACTGCATATGCTTTCACATATAAGGAAAGTAATGACAACTTATTAAGCTGAATATAACAGACATGCTGCGTAATTGACATGCTTCATAAATTACATGCTTCATATCTTTAAAGAAAACAGCAGTAAATCAAACTACGAATGAAGATATCATAACATACGTTTTAGCTACATACTTCTAATCGACTAATTCCAACAGAATTATGTTCAACCATTCTTGCTTTCAACCGGACATAACCAAAGAAGAAACAAGCAACTAAACATGCTTTTACAAGATGATACATAATAAGGAAATAACGACGATTCAGTTAACGAAACATGTTTTCTACTCAGTTATCAATGACAGAAAATTCAGATGAATATACCGCGAACATAACGAACATACAGCGAACGATGAACATAATTAGTAATCAACATAGCTAGAGGCAGCAGTGAAATATACAAACATGCATTCAGTAGAAAATACGTGCATTAGATTTCTCATTTTTGATAGCCTTTCTACGTAAGATGAATGGTTAAACATGCTATTGAAAAACAACAGCAAAACAACACTGGTTCGTGCTTTGGTTTTATTACTATAGCAACATTTTCCATGTATAATAAACAATTAATATGCTTTTAACATGCCTCACATAACTGAAAGGAAACAAAATAATTTAATACAAGACATACTTCTATGTGTTTCTTAATATCTTAATAGAAACGTGCTTCTCAATAAATGAAGGAAAACAGAACTTCATTCAACACTATAGACTAGCTAAAGTCATTCAAAATAGAATAGGATACATTGATCAGTTATCCAACATTTTTACTTCGTTCACATCACTAAAAATCTGACTATCTAACATTTTTACGTCTTTCTCATCACTACATCAATAGAGGAAACATGGAATCGTTATTGTCATCACTTAGAACAATCTATCAAGAACTTATGCATACTTTTCTTTCGTTTTTAAACGTTTCTCCTACAAAACACTCCTACACAACATTCATATCATATAATAAAAGTGGTAAACTACAGAAAATCAAACCAAACCAAGAAACAACTAACTCACACAACAATACTTAAGTGTAGGGCCTCCAAATGGCCAAAGACAACTCATTCCTTACCCTTTGAAGTCGAATCTCCTTACGTATAGCAGCTCCTCGGTCTCTTTGTTCCAGCAAAGCTCCTCTTCAGCAGAAACGAAGGAGAAGACGAATAATATGTAGGAGAAAAGTATGCAGTAGATAAAATAGAATAGAACCTTCCTAGGCGACAAAGAGTGCAAATAGAGTGGGCTACTGAGCTGCTGCCAAGACTTTTCTCGCCGAAAGTGCGAGTATTAACTCGCTAAACGTCTAGTTTCGTCAATTTTTCTGACTTTTATTTCCTGAATTTTTGCAGATCTGCTAACTTTCTGACAGTTGTGGATGCCGTACTGCCATCCGCATGGGTCCGCAAGACCAAAAGTTACACAGCAAATCCCTAGCTTCGGACGGAAAATGGCGTCCTCACCATGTCCATACTGTCTGCAGCCGTGTTGCGGACGTCGTACCGTCGTCCGCATCGTCCGCAATGTGTCGTCCGAATTTTCCCAAAAATTGGATAGATTCATTCAAACGCTAAACTAGGCGTCCGCCGTTGTCCGCCATCGTCCGCAACACACCAGTTTTAAGACAGATTTATTCGAACGCTGCCACAAGTTGTTTGCATCATCCGCACCTTCCATAGCCAACGTCCGCACCATCACAAAACAGTGAGTTTAGGACGCCATTCAGCATCTCGAGTCATTCCCAACTGCTGGGAGACTCTCCAGACGTGTTGCAGACGACACGTCTCGTCTGCATCACCGTCTGCAGGCGTCCCAAAGGCCTTAAATCCATCCTTTTTTGTATTTTTGTCTAAGTCTTGCCCAAATTAAACGCTTACAAAGGTATACGTCGCAACTTAACATCCATAGGACGATGTATTATATAGATATCAAACCCATTTTATTCCTAACATTTTAATTATATCATTTATCCAGAAAAGTTAGGATGGGGTTGTTACTCTTTCCGCTGTTTTATAAAAGAAAATAAAAAGTTTTAAATTTAACGTAATTTTCAAAGCAAGAAAATTTTGGGTCATTATAGTTGGTATCAGAGCCACTGTGTTTTAAAATTGATTCTATATATTGTCTGCCAATACAAGCTTTGACGTGGGAAATACTTCATTAACTGTAAGCATACTTTGTGCTACTTTAATTAACATGTAGTTCCTTTTTCTATTACGGTGAAAGTTTGTTAGGAGATAACATGGAGGAAGAAGCGAAGACGAGGAATGAGACCGTCAACCAGCTGATGGGTTATATGGAGAGTTAGTTCCAACTCATTGAAATATTGGTGGGAGGATTTAGGGCATTCAATAAGAAGTTCATGGAAGACATACAATCACTACCAAGAGAGGGTGAAGAGCTGACTACTAAATGGGGTAAGAGGCCCTTGGAAGACGAGAATTAGCAAGGAGATTGGAAACGTCTCCAAGGAAACATTGTTACTGAGGAACCCATGGTGGGGGCACCACAAAGGGAGCTATGTTCATGGTGTGCCAAGGGTCATTCTGGAGTATGCTTGGCAGGGTCGGGGCGATATTTCAGATGTAAAAGGTCTGGACACATTGTGTAACACCCCAATTTTTTAAAATCCTTTTTAAATCTTTAATTATAAAAATTTTTTGTTTTAAAAATTTATCAAAGTAAATCAGCGGAATTATTTCAAAACATTATTTATAAAGTGTGCATTTATTTTTACAAAACGTTTGAAAAGTTCATGGTCAATTACGTTACAAAACATTACTGAAATAACAACCATTATTTAAACAACCTTTTTATTTTTCTTGAGCCATAAACCTTTAGGTCGAATCCAGTTGATAACTCAAAGCCTCCTTTGGTAATGCCTCCTCCTCAATAGTAATATCATCTGTGTCACGGGCAATACCATGAGCCGAAACTCAGCAAGAAATATAATAAAATGCTTATGTAATGCTTATGTAATGTTTATGCAGTCGTTATAGAGAAAGAACCTATTTTTTTCTGCATTTTCATTTTTTTCTTTTCATCATGATGGTGAACTTCGGCCATCATGGTGAACTTACATTGCACACGAAATCATGATGGTGAACTTCAGCCAGCATGAAAAACCATTTTTCTATTAACATCTTGGGAATGAACTGTGAACTTCAGCCGACTCAAACCTCTTTCATATTTTGTTCATCATGATGGTGAACTTCGGCCATCAAGGTGAACTTACACCGCAAACAGAACCATGATGGTGAACTTCGGCCATCAAGACAAACCGTTTTTTGCTTATCTTGCTCATTTTTTTACATTCATTTTCTTTGTCATTTTCTTTATCATGCAAACATTTTCATAAGCCCTATCATGATACATGAATGACAGTTTATATTTATCTCATAACAATTCTAGAAGCAAACAAGTCAAAACAACTATTTTACAATAAACCTTAAACTATATAGTGCAAGACAATAAAGTAGTCACGTGATGTAGGGCTTCCACTAGCTACCACATCTTATTTCTTACCTTGTAAAGTGTTCCTTTGTTCCTTAACATGTTTATCTTTTTCTTCATTATCGTCAATGCATTCACAATAATTTCCATTAATTAAAATCTATCATTTATTCTTTTATTTCTTTCATTAATCATGGATAGTATTAATCAGGAATATTCTTAGAAAAGAATGTCCTTAGCGATTCTCCTTAGACAGAATATCATTTCCAAGTATATTCTCAAGAAAGACTAGAGGGTCCCAACGGTTCTCATTAAACACCAGTCTCCTTAGATAGAACTTACTTACACAATACAATTACACCACTAATATTATATAATATTGCGATAATAACGATAGTATATTTTCAATTAATATTTCTAAAATAATATTGCTATAAAAACAATAATATATTTCTATTTAATATTTATAAGATAATATTGCGATAAATTTTTTCAATTAATATTGCTAAGATAATATTGCGATAATAATAATAATATTAACTAATATTTATCGACTAAATAAACTTAAGAGGGATGAAAATCGTTACCAAAATCCCTAGCGCGAGCGCATAATTCCTCCCTTCGAATTCTCCACTTATGACCAAAGTGATGAACTCACCCTTGAACTTTACTACCCAAAACCTCACAATTTCTTTCCTATTTTTCCTCCCAAAATTCTCTCTTCTTTCTTCTCTCCTCTCTTCTCTGCCTTCACTGCTTGTGAATTCTAAAGAGAATTCATGCATATTTATAGGCAATATCTGAAGGCAAGCAGTAATTGGTACAGTAGAGCGCACTGTTTGGAGCTATGTATTTTCGTCGACAGTAGTTGGTGCGGTCATAGCATATGCTACCGGTCCTGACAATGCTATCACAACCAAAGAAATTCGTTGCGTCCAATCCATCTGAAAAAACAAATCTTCGCAAAATGTAGTGGTTTCGGTCGCATGTCATGTGACTGGAGTCGACGTTCCGACCTGACCAACGCATAAAGCACGCGACAAGAGCTGAAGAAATTTCAGCATTTTTTCATTTATTCAAACGATGCCATTTTTATATTCTCCATTTTAATTTCCATGAACATTTCATCCACTTTATCTCCAACAATTCCTTCTTAATAATTTATATAATTTTTCACTAAATATTAAAACACTCGTTTTTATATTTTTCACTAAATATTAATACATCCGAAGAAATCATTCCCAAAATTCAATAATTATATCATTTTGAGCCCAAAAATCTTAAGGTATTACACCTTGCCCGGCATTACCTCACCTTATCCGATGGAAAGATGGGAGAACTGGAGAAAGTTTTTACCCTGTAGGAAAATGACGAGGGGACTAGTGGACCTATTAGTGACTAAGTATTTTGTATTTTGAAATGATGGGGGACGTGTGACTAAACTTATGTTTTGTGATGGTAGACTAGTGGGCGTACCATGGTACGTTTTATGTCCATAGAACTAGTTTGAGAAGGATAGGTGAATGGTTTCTCTGGAAATTTGTTTAATAGGTAACAAACTTCTCTAGAACTGCTTGGGTTTGCTTGCAGGATGTATGAAAGCAACTTTAGGGGAGACTTTGGCCAAATTTTTGCAAATTGGAAAATGAGATAAGCGAAAGGGGAATTCCTGCATAAACTAAACCAACTAGATAATTACACAGGGTCGCCTAAGTTGCAAAGGACGAAACAGAGGGTAGAATTATTATGGGGAGGAAGAATATTAAGAACTAAGGATTAAGTCCATTTTGGAGCACATCTTTTATGACAAGTATTACAACCGCACAACAAGGACCAAGAAATTGGTAGAGCTTCCACGGAAACGGAAAGGGAAACGAAAATAGATATGAAAATGGATACGAATACGAATACGGATACAGAAATGGAAACAAATACATATACATATACGAAAACAGAAATAGATACAGATACGAAAACGGAAAAAAAAAAAAACAGAGACGGATACGAATACGGATACAGAGGTGGCAAGAAAGGGAACGAGAAAGTGTTGGGGCAAACATATGCAATTGCCGAAGCTGAGGCCTTTGAGCTACCTAGCCAAGGTGTCGTGAATGGTATGATCTCTATCTTCTCTACTACTGCACATGTATTATTTGACACTAGTGCAACTCATTCTTTCATTTCTGGATCGTTTGGGCGTATTTTGGGTTTAACTATAAAGAGACTTGAAAATCCCCTTATGTTGGGTACCCCTATTGATAAAAGCCATGAGATGAAATTTTTTGCGGAATCTGTCACCCTTGTCATTTGTGGGCATTAATTATCCGCTGACTTGATTGTGATACCCATTGATCAATTTGATGTGATCTTAGGTATGGATTGGCTGTCATTGGAGGACAGTGACTCTGACGTTAATGAATGGTCAAATTTTGGTATATTCATGTGGTATTCCTATATTCTCTATTGATTCTACTTTACGAGTCTGTTTGGGTGGTCAGAGAAAATTGGAGCACTATGGAAGTATTTTTTCTATTAGCGGTGACCGCGTTTTGGTTAGGCAGGATCCGAACCTATGATAGTCTCTGATTTTTCGGATGTTTTTCCTAAGGATCTACCTGGGTTGCCACCCGACCGCGAGATTGACTTTTGTATTGATTTAGTGTCCGACACTGCTCCGGTTTCTATTGCTCCGTACCGTATCTCTCCTGCTGAGTTAAATGAGTTGATTACTTAGCTGAATGATTTTTTGCAGAAGGGATTTATTCAAAATAGTAATTTGCCTTGGGGTGCGCCGGTTTTATTTGCAAAGAAGCAGGATGACTCGCTTTGTTTATGCATAGATTACAAGAAATTAAATCATGTTACAGTAAAGAAAAGGTACTCATTGCCAAGAATTGATTTACTGTTTGATCAACTTGGCAGCTCTATATTTTTCTTAAAGATTGATTTAAGATCTGACTATCATAAGTTAAAGATCCGTGAAGAGGATATTTCTAAAATGGCTTTTCGGACTCGATATGGAAATTTTGAATTTTTGCTGCTTTTGTTCGGATTAATTGATGCACCTACTGTCTTTATGAATCTAATGAATCGAGTTTTTCAACCTTACCTTAACCAATTTGTGGTGGTATTCATTGATGATATTCTTATATGTTCAAAGTCTCATGAGAAGCATGTTGAGCATATGCGAATTGTTTTCCAGACATTACGTGAGCACTAATTGTATGCAAAGAGAGAAAAATGTAACTTTTGGATGACTAAAGTTAAGTTTGTTGGCCATGTTGTCTCCCGCAATGACATTTTTGTTGGTCCTGCTAAAATTGAGGCAGTGTTAGAATGGAAGCCACCTAAGAATGTTACTGAAATACGCAGATTCTTGGGCTGGGCTGGATATTATTGCCAATTTGTAGAAAATTTTTCTTTCATTGCTTTGTCATTGACCCAATTTGTAACGACCCGATTTTTATTTACTTTGAAAATCGTGTAAATTTAAAACTTTTTCTTTTACAAAATCAGAATAAGACTTTTCTTTATAAAACCCGAGCGTTAAAACTCCTTACTTAAAACATTTATCAACTGTAGAAGAAGTAATAAAATCATTTTCATAAAACACAGCGGAAGTAAAACAAAGCATTAAGTAATAGTAATTAATTTACAAACCATTTTTCCAAATGAATTCCCTTTTAAAACTCTTTAGCCCAACCAGCCACAAGATCCACCCGTGCAAATCCTTCATCAATTGTCTTTAACTTGTTCTTTTGCTTCTTGTAAGATACCTACATCACAAGACCTAACTAATGAGCCTAATGCTCAGTAAGTGATATAAGAAAATAAAATACAAATATGATGCATGCTCACACAATGCATTACAGAGGAGATCCGTATCTCATCTGTTAGTTTGGGGCGATGGATAAGTCAATTGCTCTCGTGGCTTAACCTATGGTTCCGACAAGGAACCACGCCAATAGGGGTGTCACCACGAGCCATACCCAGTCGCTTTGTTGGAGACATTGAGGATTTCAGTACAAGAGAATTAAGAATCTTACGATTCCCGTGGCTTAACCAGTGCCTCCGTGCCCCCTAAGTGGGGGTAGACACTCCAATAGGGGTGTCACCACGACAACCATTCTTAATCCTCCCGAACCCCCACATGCCTATTTACATATATTAGGTATGTCATACAATATGCCTATAAAATATAAATACCTACAGTCCTATATGATCGTACAATGTCTAATAAACAAGTCATTAAAAGAACACACAACATGCAAATCCTAATTCTTGCGATGTAGGGTCCGAAGACCAAAACTCAGTAAGTATCAACTTACCTGGCGTCCATAGCACTCTTCTGTTTCTTTTCTCTTCTTTGTACCTTTAAATCATAACAACTATGCATTAATAACAATCCTCTAAACTTTAACGCTTAATAAATCTCATTTTCATTTCTTAGTAACGCAATACTAATTCCAAGACCTTCATATATATAACAGAATAGTATTGACCTACAATGTTGCTCATTCTATCAATGTGTCATGCTAAATTAACTTTACAAAACTAACGAAGAATATTTTATCATAAAACCATATTTCCACAGCAAAGTAGAGAACCATTTAATTCCCACATTAACATGGAATTATCAAATAATTTACAAAGTCAACTTATTACATAATAATATTCCAAGTGTCACAAGCCTCTCCTATCCAACAACAGAATCTCAAACGCAGTAGCGTCCATATTCAACAAGGGAACGTCATGCTTTCAACACTTTATAACATATAAACACCATCGTTTTCGTGCCACGCATAACATTCGAACAAGTGTTTAATAGTTAAACTTAGCAAACTACTTCTCAACATATCTATCAACATGAATTACAATGAAAAGAGCATAACCGAATCTCATAACAGAACTCCACCAATGCACGAAACAAAATCAACAAAGTATGCAGAACCGATATTCAATAGGTCATTTTCCACAACAATAATTGAACATGGATTAATTCACTGAAAATAACTCATTTGTAACTAATGAGAATCAGACTCAACTTCTTCACCAAGAGCCATAATAAAAACAACCAAGCTCCATCAACAACCAATTCATTGCTCACAAACCGAATATCCAGGCAATTCATGCTTCACTATTAACCAACAAGTGTAATTATATCCAAAAATCCACATCACAAAAGATCAATCCAATAACAGAGGTATTATTCATCAAACCTCAATGTCCAGAAAACTACAACAACCACAAGCAGGACATCTCATATGAACCAGACAATATCCAAAAAGATTGATACTAATGATAGACTCAGCACCCAAAATAGAATCCAAGATTAAAATAACAGAGAAGGAAATGTTCACCCTTTAGCTCTCGGCTCCATGAAATCCAAACAGGTAACTTATTCAATCAATTAACCATTCATGCTTCAAACAATCAACAGAGAGGGAAGATGGTTACCATGAGGAGCTAAAGAGCCCAACCCCACTGTGAGGAAGACCAAGTCAGGGAGCTCACTTCCTTATGGGACCCGAGAGCAGCACCTCCAGAACCTCACTGTCTTCACAGCTACCTTCTCTCTTCCACTTTCTTCTACCATTGCACAGAATGCTCTCGGTCACTCCATTCACAGAGAGCATTCACCACAACGCACCCGAGCACCTTCACAGCTCACACACAGAAGGATTTTTCCGAACACCTCTTACCTGTTACACCGATTTATAGCCGAGAGGAGATGACTCCCAGTGACGTAAAACTGACAATTTCCCACTTCAAGGAATTGCCCACTTCAACGATGGTGGTCCAGTGCCCAGCATCCACGTGGAAAGCTTTGCCAGGTAAGGAGCTGGAAGAAAAATCGGCTACGATTCGGTCTAGTTCGTCCCTCCCCTGCATCGCCAAATCGCCACTGCCCTCGTCAACCAAGCAGACCCACGGCCATGATTGCCAAATTACTCAATTTAGAATACCAGAAAGGGGAATTCAAGGCAGAAACTAGCCTACCTTGACAACGAATTCACAGCGCACCGGAGGAAATCGTCCCGCGAGGTGCAACCCGAGCCCTAGCTCGCCATCCATCGCGTCCCAGCAGTTCGCAGACTCGCCGGCGCCATCCCGAGCCCTTCCAACGCCGGACCACCCTTCGAGCCCGACCTCCCGTCGTCGCTCACTCCCCCTCCGATTGCTTCTCCCCCTCTCTGTCTCTCCCTCGTTCTTCCTCTCTCAATCTCTCGTTCTTTCTCTCAAATGGCCGAAGGCCACATTAAAACAAACCGGTTCACTTTAATGGTTTTTCCATTAAATTGAAACCATTTTCTTTAATTTAAATCCTTCATCTAATCTTTAAATCCCACTTTATTTAACATTAATTCTTATTCCAATAATTTTTCTTAAATTATAGAATATTAATTATGTCCTTAATAATATCCCGATAATTTATTCGACTAATTTGAATATCCCCAATTGTTTTTCAATTTATCATTTTTAAATTTCTGATATAAAAATTCGGGATATTACACAATTAACTAGAAAGGATGTTAAACTCATTTGGGATGGCAAAAGCTAGACAGCTTTTGAAGAGCTGAAACAAAGATTAACTACTGCACCAGTTATGGCAGTACCTGATGAAACTTTACCATATGTCGTGTATACAAATGAGTCAGGAGTTGGTTTGGGTTGTATTCTTATGCAATAGGACAGAGTTATAGTTTATGGATCCAGGCAGTTAAAGACACATAAACGGAATTATCCTACACATGACTTAGAACTTGCTACTATTATTTTTGCTTTGAAGATATGGCGAAGCTATTTATATGGTGCAAAGTTTGAAGTGTTTTCTGATCACAAGAGCTTGAAATATTTATTTACACAACATGATTTGAACCTTAAACAGTGTCATTTGATGGAGTATATGGGAGATTTTGATTTTTCCTTAAGAGTATCATCTAGGAAAGGCCAACGTTGTGGCTAATCCATTGAGTTGTCACCCTCAAAGGTTTACTTGCTTGTCTTGTGCTAGAAGTGTGGAATAAATATCTAACTACTGAGAATTATGAACTGCACTATCAGGAAGATGAACAGTTAGTATGTGTATTTAATTTGATAGTGACTGCTATGTTTTTGCAACGTGTTAAAGATATGCAGAAGTCTGATGATAAGCTAAATGAGAAAATGGATCAAATTAAAGCTAGTGAGCAATTCAAGATTGAAAAATTAGTTCCACTGGCTTTCTATATTTCAGAGACCATGTTGTGGTGCCCAATGATTCTGATTTAAGGCAAGAAGTCTTATCAGAAAGCCATAAATCCATATTTGCTTTTCATTCTGGTAGCACTAAAATGTATCATGACATGAAATGTCAATTTTGGTGGGTTAGAATGAAGTGAGATATAACAGATTATGTGTCCAAATGTTGAATTGTCAGCAAGTGAAGGCTGAACATTAGAGATCAGCTGGATTGTTGCAACCTTTACCTATTCCAAAGTGGAAATGAGATAAGATTACTATAGATTTTGTGACCGGTTTGCCAAGGACCACACAAAGCTTTGATGTTATATGGGTGATAGTTGATCGATTGACGAAATTGCCCATTTTATTCTGGTTAGGATGGATTTTTCTCTGACAAAGTTGAGTAAGTTGTATATCAAAAACATTGTTTGTCTTCACAGTGTTCCTTTGAGCATAGTATCTGATAGAGATCCAAGATTTACTTCTAAATTTTTGAGAGCCCTTCCGCTAACTTTGGGCATAGAACTTCATTTAAGTACCGCGCATCACCCTCATACGGATGGTCAATTGGAGAGTACAATTCAAACTCTAGAAGACATGTTGAGATGATGTGTTCTGGATTTCAGTGATAGTTGGGTGAATCATTTGCCTTTGATAGAGATCGTTTACAATAATAGCTACAAACCAATATTAAAGTATCGCCTTATGAAGCTCTTTATGGAAGACCGTGTAGATCACCGCTATGCTAGGCAGAGGTTGAGGAGCTTGTTGTTCTCGACCCGAATTTAATTCAAGAAAGAACTGCAAAGTGAAATCCATTCAAGCACAACTGAAGATAGTTAAAAGTCGTCAAAAGAGTTATGCAGACCTTTTTGAGAAGAGAAGTTGAGTTTGAGACCGATAATTTTGTGTTCTTGAAAGTTCAGCCATGTCGAGGTGTTAGCTGCTTTGAAGTGAAGGGCAAGTTGGCTCCTAGATATATTGGGCCTTTTTGGATTCTCGAATATGTTGGTGTCGTGGCTTATTGATTGGAGTTACCACCGTAGTTGAATTATGTCCATAACGTCTTCCATGTTTCCATGTTGAGAAGATATGTCTCTGATCCACCTCATGTTATCTCCTGGACCGATGTGTCTATCCAGGAGGATATATCTTATAAAGATGAAGTTGAAAGGATACATGGCCGTGAGATTAGAGTCATACGATGTCGTGAAATTCCTTTAGTTCGAGTTCAATAGAAGAACCATAGTGAAAGAGAAGCCACTTGGAAAATTGAATAAAAAATGACATCAAGATATCCCCACATTTTTTGTGGAACTTTGGAGGTTGTTCTAAATTTTGGGGACGAAATTTCCTAAATAGGGGAGAATGTAATAATTGTGGCATGTGGTGTGCGAGGTTGGGGGGAGACAGTAGACAATGGAAAATTACTCCCCCACCCCACACTCTTAAAACCCCCTGTCTACTTTTTCCCTCTTTAAAGAAGATGTTCTTCTCCCTTTTATTGCATGTCGTGAAGTCCAGAGAAGGGATGCAAGATTTCTGCAGAAATTTTGGAGTTTTGAGAATTTGTTAAAAGTGTTGTTTCAAACTGCGAGTGAACCTCACGGTCAAGTAATCTTCGATTTACAATTGGATTTGTGAAAGTTTTTTTTTGAGAATTTCGTTCAGTATTGAGGTTGAAAATTTAATTTGATTCTAAGGTTATTTGGAGGTTTTGCTGAGTTTGGAAACTGTTTTTCATTACTGATATTGGAGTTGAATTTGTTGGTCAAATATGTTGATTTTGAACTTATATCAAAATGGGGTAACTCCGAGCTAAATTTCCATTAATAGCGCGTATTAGAATTTTGACCCCATTTTAATTATGCATATTCGGTGAAAAGTTAAGGTTTTGAATTATGAAATGGAAATATAGAAATCTGGCATGAAAATAAATTTAGTTTGTTAATTGGAATTCTTTGGTTCGATAACGTTGGAGATTTTTGTTGGATAATTAGAGTCTACTGAATTTAAAGTTTGATAACTAAATAATTTCTTTATGTGAATGGGTTGGACGTCCAATGCTAATGAACGAAGTAATAGTCGTTGAATGAAATTTGTGAAAACTCTAATGGATGGTTGACTATTGGAAGCGGATGGAAGGATGTATGTTCCTATAAAGGACGTTCAAAACAGTTTAAAAATTATTATTATTATTATTATTATTAAGAAAATTAATTGGGTATCCATATATGGTGATAGGTTCGTTGAGTTAATGTGGGAGTTGAACCGATTATTTTTCTGTACGATTAAACATTTCTCGGCTATTGGTAGGCTAATTGAGATAGGGGTTTTATTTTATGTCCAGCATATTATCGCTTCCCAAACGACTATTTTGAAATGCGTTCTCATATAAAATAACTGGTCCATTTTTTACTGTCTATTTTTACGATATTATATTTATTATTTTTGTAAAATCTGGCTCAAAAGGCCCAAAAAAAAGAGGATTTTTTTTAAAACTCCCCTTTCAAGGGAGTTGCTGCCGATTTTGCAAGGAGATCTCCCCTATATCAGCAAGAGAGATGGAGAAAACTGATCCCCACTTCCTCCACTTGTGATTTTTCTTCCTCTCTTTCATCCCTTCTCTACTGAGCCGCACGGGTGTAAAAATTTCTCTAGGTTTACAAATCATCTGAGGCGAGGTAAAGCATTCTCAATCTTAAAAATTTTTTTTCTCCCTCCTCGGTGTAATGTGTTAATGGAGGATTTTTCTCATAGGTTGAGGTCATAAGTTTGAGGACGTAGTATCAATCTTATTCGACCCTTCAGCCAGCGCAAGGTTCAAATTTTTCAGCAATTTAGAATCTATTCTATGACGAGTAAGTCCAAACCTTTTCTTAAATTTCTACTATGTTCCTCTCCGAATCATATGCTAAAGGATGAAATTGTTCCAAAGGTTGAAGATTTGGGTTTGTTTCGGTTGATTGAGGTTTGGGACAGTACAAGAATTTTTCAAGGGATTGGAAGCTAAGAACTTGAAGGTATAAGAATCGAATTTTTCCTTTTGATTTTTGTTTCTGATTACTGATATTGGTCTGAAGATTTGATTAAGATTTTACGTGTCAATTTCACTCTTTTAAATTGGATTGTTTGATTCTATATAAGATACTATTAATTGGATAATCTGGAAACAATTTTCCAATTGCCTTGTGCTGAACTTCGTCGTTATAATGCATTGGTCAGCAACTCAGCTAACACTGAGTTGCGCTGCACAAATTATTGAACCAATGTTCTTGGTCAGTGGTGACTAGCTGAGACAAGGAGTCTTGGCAAGAGTCGATTCCGTTCACTGCAAAGGACAAGATCAGGACATCAAAGACACGAACGCAATAACGTTCACGCCAAGCGGGTCACAAACTAGACCTTTAGGTCTGGACCTGAAATGGGCTTGGGCCTTTAAATTGACATGAGGGTTTGGGTCTAATGTTGAGGCCACTAAGTGAGCTTATGTTGGGCCTGTTTTAAATAATATTGGATATTATTAAGGGAAACTCACACAACTTTGTAATCTTGTTTTATGTATCCAATTATTTTATTGAAATGTGAGCTTAAACATTGTGACATTTTAACAAATTGGGTTTGAATCATAATAACCCACTTCGAGGTAGGGATTATTTATGAACTACACTTGCATATTATTTTCTTTAAATAATACTTTTAATTTGAAATTCATATCCTAATGAAGCATTCATTTTCAAATATTAGGATTTCCTTATATTATATTTTCACACATTGTATACTATGAAATGTGTTTGTTTATTATTGAAATGGATAATAGGAGATTTCTTTATAAATGTCCTTGGGTTCGAATCCCTAAAGTGCAAATAGGTAATAGGACAGTTGTATGTGCCGTGTCCTTGGGATGCGAATCTCTAAACCTGATGAGGGTATTTTTTTGCTTTTGCGATCGCCGAGTATCGCTTTTATTCTTTTACATGTCTATGGCATAGTGTGCATGGAGTCCGTGAGTGGCTCCATTTTCACTGTGGTTTTAATTAGTGCAATGAAGGCGTATTTTGATTACCTATCACGTATTAGTGAGTCATTTTAAACACGTGACTTTTTGTACAATTTTCTTTCAAAATTTGAAATTTATAAAATGTGATCTTAAATTTTATACATGTTTAATAAAAATCTTTTTTTTTTAAATCTGAAAATTTGAAATCCTTATTGAGTTTAGTCAACTCATTCCTATAACAAATTTTCATGAAATTATCAGCCATACTTCCAGTTGCAGAGTTAAGATTTAGCCCCGACAAGGATTTTATTTTATTTTATGTATTGTAATAGTTAATCCTTGAGATACCATTTTGCGAGGTATATTTTATTTGGACACCTGTAATCTTATTTTTAATTTCCGTGCAGTTATTTATTTTGGATAATATCACTATGTTATCAGATATTATTGTTAGACCTGTTAAGCCATGTTTTTTGGGCCCTGGCAATAACTAATAATTAAGTCTTCTGCTATTAATTAATAAAAATTTAAGAGAAAACGGGTTGGGTGATTTGGTCCTTCGGGCCGGGTCGTACCCCATTTTGTCTCGGGTCCCTTGCGGGTCGTGACAATTTTCGCTAGACATATTTTATTTCGAGCATGCACTTTATTGACTGTGATGCAATTTTGATTTTATATATGCACATTCGACAGTTCGAGAATGTGTTTTGTTGTATTAAATAGAATAATAGGACAACTGACCATGCCGTATCCTTGGGTGCGAAACCCTAAATCTAATCAGGGTAATTTATGTGGCTTTTGCAATCGCCGAGTATCGCCTTATTCTGTATGTTTGGAGCCTGTGAGTAACTCCATTTTCGCTGAGATTATGTAGGGCCTAGTTTCCATACATACCACACTATAGTAGACGTTTTCCACATTTGACTCACTAATCGATTTTATTCCGTTTTAAATAAATATTTTATTCATAGCATGCTCCCTCATTTATTTTTACTCTAATTGTTGAATATAACATGCTACCCCTATTGAGTTTAGTCAACACACCCCAACGACATATAATTAAATATTTTAATTTGAGAGATTGGTAAGGTTAAATTTCTACATAAAAAATTTGTAATAATATTTGTTTAGTTTTCGGCACTTTTAATTCGGACTGATATTATCATTATATCTCGTTGTCACTATTAGACATTCGTTATAGTCCATTTGGTCGAGCCCTGACAAGTATTATATTGCCCTTAAGTCTTCCGCTGCATAAATAAATAAATAAATAACTAATCGATCAGGCAATTTGGTCTGGTTTTTAAGTCAGGTCGCTCCCCAACCCTAATCTCCTCCAGGATGTGATAGTTCATAAATAGGGTGTCTTCTCTGCTCTGCTGAGTGTTACTGTCATGCCCCAAAGGGGACCCAAGACAGAACGAGGAACGATCTGACCCAAAAAGGAACCAAATCGTCCAACCCTCACTTAAATCTAACAAATAGCAGCGGAAGACTTAAATATTCACGTTACAGATTAAGGCCAAAATAAAGGTCCAGAAGTGACAATAATGCAATCCAATTTAACAAAGTCTAAAATTTAGTGGAAATAACATAAAATATAACTAGGTTACAAACCTCACTAAATTATCTTTAGTATAAAAATAATTAAAATTGGGGAAACTCCAAATTTTCTCTTGAGATGGCAATAGAGAACTACTCTGATCATTTCCTGAAAAATGTAGTCATATTTGGGGTGAGTCAACAAAACTCAGTAGGGAATTATTTTATTTTCAACTTATATGTCATATGAATTTAACCGACTTTTCAGTTAATTAAATTAACAGATTAATATATAAAGAGGTGCTGATGAGCAATAAATTGAGTAACAAAAATTAACAAAGGCGATACTCAGGCGATCGCAAGCCAAAAAGAGAACTTGATCAGGTTTAAGGTTTTGCGCCTAGGGACACGGCACATACAGCTGTCTCATTACTCTAGTTAACAATAAAATAAATAAACGTAAAATAAATGTAAATGAATTGAAAAATAAATGTGACATGCTCGAATTAAATTTGATATTTACATTTTAGGAATTAAGGTACGTTAAATATAAAATAACCCCTATCTCGAAATTAGGTCAACCAATGCTAAAGCCCAATCCAAAATAGTCACCGAGCTGACGACAACATGTCCAATATCACTTAGGTCTTGAACCTAATCAATAATAATTCTAATGATAATTAGGATCTAAAATATAAAATTAATTATTTAAATTTGATCTGAAATAGCATATAGCTTGACCCATAATAAAGCATGAGTAACAAAGATCTAATAATTTGGCCCAAAAGATTCCTATTAATTTGATCTAAATCCATGACATAGGGCCCAATGGTCTTCCAAACCAATCTAACTCAAAAACTTTCTCATGGCCCGAAAACCAAAGGGTCAACTTTGTTTTGGCCTTCAATCCAAATTAACGGCACCCATCACCAATCGGTGACCGAATCTTGTCATACATTGGTCAAGCGGATATAAGTGAATCTGAATTCACTTTTTGATTTTCCATTCTTCCGCAACCCATTATCCATCAATACATAATGATTTACAGTATATAAAATGTCCACAAAACAACCAATAATTAAAACTTCAAAAGAGTAATGCATCAAACTTTTATACCTTGAAGAATTTCTTCAATGTCTCATGCTTCTATGTAGTCTCCGGAGACTCAAAATAAATTCCAAGTTCCACCTTTGGAAACAACGTCCAACATCAACCAAACAACACTCATAATCAACCAAAAGAAAATCCAGAATTTCAAGCAATCTTAAAAAAAAAATTGAACCTTACCCAGAGGATTTCAAAATCTAAAAAAAACTGCTTCGTTGGAATGGTTCACAATGTTGATGCTAAATTCCAAACCTTTAAAAGAAACCAATTAATGCAACGATTTACGTAGAACTTCAATCTCACATAAAAGACAAAATTTTGATTTCCCCTAACCTACAACTCACTGCCAAAACTCATTCGCCAACATCGATCTCCAAATTGATGACCAACACAACCTCGGCGAATAGAGAAAACAACACTCGCCAAATGATGAACGCCGCCCGGACCACCATCTAGCCATCGCCGACCTCTAAATTTTGATACCCACAACAAAACTTCAATTAAAAATCATTTCACTCGCTAATTACTGAGTTAGAACAGAGAGAAACAAATAAATCGGAGGAGGTCGACAATTACCGCGGATAGGACAAAACGCCAACCTTATCGAAGAAAACCTTCCGCCGGAGAGAGGGAGGGATGCTTCAGGGAGAGAGGAAAAAGTGGGGGAAGAACTCCCTGCAAATAAGGGAGGGATCCCCTTTCTTTTCGGCAACTACTCCGATACAAGGGATTTTTAAAAAATTTGAATATATTTTTTTTTTTCCTAGGCCAATTGGGCCGGCTTTTGCAGTTACACTGGACATAATTGCATAAGCTTTGAATTTCAATGCAGGATCACGTCAATATTGCTTGATTGTGAAGAATACGAATCTTTAGGATAATAAATATGGAAATTTCAGGAACAGTAGCTTGTAAAGTTATGGTCGAGCTTGCTAAAAAGACTGCAAAACAAAAGTTTAGAAAGGTAGTAGAAACAGTTGTGCCATAAAAACTGTTTTAGAAGACAAAAGTTGCCTGCAACAGCAACAGAAGAACAAAAACAACATTATCAGCTTTTCCAAAATACAAAACACAAAACGTTGTAAATAGCATTTCTTAAACATGTTTAAAACAGGAAGAGCTCTCAAACAATTTATGAAAACGATAGCAAATCTAAAAAGGGCGCTCGAGATTTGAAACTTGTTTGGAGGATCAGCTTTCAACGATTTGGTTTTGAAAAACAGTTTTTAAAAAGATTTAAGAAAAGGGAAAAGAAGGGATACAAAAGAGGCATCATCACCGTCATTCATCGGCATGGCCATGCGATATTTAGGTATCAATGACGCAGCCCTCCCTCATCCTTCGTCTTCCTCGCGTGCACGTAAAGAGGACTGAACTTCTGTATTTTATTCATTACTCATCTTCTGTTTTCCACCCCTTTTATTTATTCTTATTATATTCCAGAAAATCCCACCAAGTCTTCATGAATACCGTCCTCTAATCTTTAGAAGTCTCCGCATTTAGGGTTAGCCATTGTTTTTTCCCTACCAAAAACCCCAATTCGGGCTAAAATAATTGTCTCTTTCGGTTGTAAAATGTATTTGTTTTCTTCCTTAGCGAACAATATAATAGATTTTCAAAACCCTAGAATTATTTATTTATTTTTCAATAATTTATATAAAAAAATTCAAGAAAATGGTAATATATATTGAAGTAGGCAGTTGAAAAACTTGAAATTTTAAAGGGAATTTAACAAAACAACCACTAAACGATGAGGTCAATGACAAGTCAATCATTAAACAATTTTCGCTAATAAATAAACTACTCAACTATAGAAAGTAAACTAAACAAATATTGCTGTTTACAATGACCTTATTGTAAAAATGAAAGAGTAGGAAGCTTCCACTAGAAAATGCCTTCTTCCATGTGCTGCGAAACATTGTCTTCTCCCATGACTGAGTTTTCAGAATACAAACCAAAGATTCCCACATATTTTTGTTCAGAGAATCACCGACGAAGACAATTTTTTTCCTCTCAACAATCCCAACATTCTATTGTAAGCTAATATGAATTTAACAATAATTTGAGAGAATAACTAAAGTTTGATAAATCGAAGCAAATGAACAATTCTCAATAATCAATCGAAACTTTTTCTTTTCTTCCTCGGGATTCCTGTTCCCCAAAGTCGTCAAATTACTTAGAAGAATTACAGTTTGATCGGAAAGACGCCGTCCTTCCTCTGCAGAAAGCAGTATTTTTTCTAAGGAAAGTAATTTATCCTGAATCTTCTTTTAAGGACTTATTTTTTGCTGCGAAAAGACAACGTTATACAGCAGTTAAAAGCAAACATTATTTAACGAAAAACGTGATAGTAATGTTTGCTCTATTAATTTATATAGTTGAATATTTTATTTATTAGTAAAAATTGTTTAGTTATTAGTTCTATAGTTATTCTAATAATTTTTTAATTTTTTATTAGTATTCCCCAAGCAAAGCAAGACATCCGAGGAAAATGAAACCATTGAAAATGAATAATGCCAGGTCGTAAGATGAAAACAAGAAATAGATACACATTTAGAAAACAATTATATCAATATACATACTAAAATAATTAATTCATATATTTCTTATATTTCCGATGAAATCTATCCAACATATTATATGTAATTTAAAAACATCTCTTTTTTTTTAGTTATTTTTTAGGGAAAATGACAAATCAACCATCATAGTTTTCGATCAATGACAAAGTTAACCACTGTGGTATATTTGCTAACAAGTTAACCACTAACGTATGAGAAATTGACAAATCCAACATCACACTCAAGTTAACCCAGGAAAAGAAAAAGCCTGGACGCCGCACCCTAGCGGCGTCCAGGCTTGAGGGACACCCCAATCATTTTCCCTTTTATAAAGGGAAAATAAAAGTTAGGGCTCATTCTCCTACCCTTACCCGACCCCCTGCTCTTCTCCCTCCCAATCGGCTCTCCCACTCTCCCCCAATCGGCCACGAGTCCGACTACCGCACGGCGACGACCACACGAGGCCGACTACCGCACGGCAACGACCACCTGAGGCCGACTACCGCACGGCGACGACGAGCACGCGAGGCCGACCACCGAACGGCGACGAGCACGCGACGCCAACCACCGAACGGTGACCACCACGCGACGCCAACCACCGAACGGCGACCACCACGCGACGCCAACCACCGAACGGTCTCGGATCTCGCCTTTCTCTTGCCTTTCTTTGATAGATTGTTAGTATCCTGTGGTAGATCTGCACTGCGTCTATTTTTTGTGGTAATTTCCTTGTTATTTTGTTTGTTAGTTAAATTGAGTTTGTTAGTTATTTTTAGTTTTGTTAAAAACAAAATAGCAGTTTGGGTTTGTTTGCTAGAAAATGCAATTCTAATCGATAATGGTACTAAGAAACTCGATACTGCAGGTTGTTGGCAAATTACCACCACAAATTTTTGTTTGATTGTATTTTTGATTATACTGCAGGTTGTTGGCAAATTACTCTCAACGATCAGCATGGAATCGAGGCCTAAGAAATTGAGGTCAAAGCGTCGGCAGGCAACGGTGGAGGCCGTTGAACCCGTTCAAACTACGGAAGTGGAAGATGTCCAACCCGCGACAGCGGTGGAAGACGAAGAAACCGCCGACCTCGAAGAAGAATTATTCTGGAACGCTAATTGCAAAACACGGTATTTAGAAGATATACTACATCGTAGAATTACTGTGTCCAAAATAGTAGATTTGGACTCTTTCGTAGAAATGGAAATTGATCGTATGCTTCAAGCTGCTGGATTAGCCAGGTTGTGCAATTTGAGGGGCAGTTACTGCGAGAGAGTTATAAGATTGTTTTACGCAAATTTGTGAATATCCACTAACCCATTAGAGGTGCGGACGTACGTTTTTGGAAGGGAGTTGAGTTTCACTTCCAACGATGTAAACATGATGCTTGGATGTGTACTGGATGACCCAAGCGAGGAATATTATCATATGGCTCGGGAGCCACAATTTGTAAAACAAGGAGGTGGGTTAACGGTGCTTAGATTGTTACACCAGGATCCCGAGGTTGTCGAGTACAGAAAGCCAACGGGGAAGGAGTTGAATGCCTTCGCCCGATTGATCCACTTGATCATGACCTACACCATTTTGCCTCGAAATGGGCATCGCGACCTTGTTACCAGCATGGATCTCTATATGCTGGAGAAGGTGTTTATGGGAAAAAAGGTGGACATTGGATATATAATCTTGAGCTATATGCAAGAGGTGCTCAATAAGTCGGCGAAGTCCCTGCCGTACAACTGGCTAATCCAGAGGATCGTTGAGCAGTTTGGAGTCCCCATCTCGGAGAACGAGCCAAGAATTGAAGAGTCGGTCAATGACATGTACAACAACAATTCATTATTGGACCGAATGGGTATCACCAAAATAGAAGGTGAATGGTTCCGCAAGGGGAAGAAGGTAGCAGCACATCCATTGCCGCCTGGGCCTTCGCATTCAGTCCCTTCGCATTCAGTCCCTTCGCATTCAGTCCCTTCGCATGCACTGCCGCCTCCTCTTCAGTCATCTCACTTTAGTTCGATACCTGCTGAGATGCTCAACTGGATGAGCAAGATGGAGGAGCTCCATAATATGTCCATGACCCAAATGCAATTGATGGCCGACCAGATACAAATGCAACAAGGCCAAATACAAGAAGCGGCCAAGCTCACAGAAGAGAGGTGGGCTATCACAGAAGAAAGGTGGGATATAGAACAATAGTGGCATGTGCAAGCAGCGGAGTGGCATCGTGAGATGGTGGCAGCACTTAAGCAAGGGGAGAGGCGATCAACCCATTCAGGAAGTGTGTCATCCTCCTCGGACGCACCAGATGCGACATTCCGATTGTAAGTTAAATTTGTTGAACGTGAATTCCAATTTTTACTTTATTTGTCTTTCATGTACTAACGTGTTGTTAATTTGCAGCGAACCTGTCGGAAGCCGCTTACAAACTCCTCCAGCCGTGCCTCTCAGGCCGCTGCCCCTTAAAATTTTGCACCTGGTACGTCTTTCATTTCGGTATATATGTGTATTCATTCATGGTTACGCTGACCGTTTGTTGCAGGCTCATGATTTGATGAGTAAGTTCCAAGACTATGTCCAGGCAAATACTCGAAAGAACATGGAGACATGCGCAATTCTTGCAGGAAAGCTGACCGACAATACGTACCTCATCTATGAACTCATCTTCCTAGATCAGAAAGGAACGCCAGATACGGTGAGAGGCCTTTTTTGGGTGTTAGTGTATAAGATTTTATCTTAGTACTCATCCAAACTTATATGCAGTGCTATACGACGGCAGAAGCAGACACAGAAGTTTTCAATTATCAACAGCGACACGATCTACTCACACTTGGATGGATTCACGTAAGTAATCATGTCGTTTCTCTAGGTTGGAGTTAATGTTTACTGAGATCATATAATGTGTTGTTTAAATGGCAGTCACACCCGAAACATGAGTGTTTTATGTCGTCCGTTGATCTGCACATGCAATTCGCTTACCAAACATTGTTGCCGGAACCAATCTCCATTATCACAGCTCCCACTGACAAACAGCAGTATGTAGTTTTCCTAGTGTAAATTCTTAATTTTGCTTTCCACGTAATTGCTCGACACTTGTTTCCTTTGCATTACAGGCCGTTCGGCGTCTTTTGGTGTACCCCTGAGGGGATGAGGGTGATATCAGAGTGCCACATTAAGGAACAATTCCACCTGCACGAACCTCCAACCTTTCAGTATGAGGGTCCGTTGTTCGCCCGAGCTGAGAAAGTAGCCTTTGACGTGAACTTGTCGTTTCTGATCACGGATTTGCGCCGGCAACAGCCCAAGAAGAAGAAGAATGCGTAGTTTAGTTGATTTTGTGTACTTGTACGTTAAAATGTATGTCAAGTTGTTAATGATATGTTGGGAGGTTAGGTGTAGTTTACATTTAGTGGATGAATGAGATGTTTGGATAATACTGGAATTGTTTGGGCTGTTTGTGTAGGATGTACGAGAATAACTATGTGGAGTCAAGAAACAAGGGACATTCTGTTCAAATTTTTAAAAAATTGGCAAGTCTATCAAACTCATTTTATTTTCAACAAAATAATTACATCAATGGCCTTTGACTGTCATGTACATTTGTTGCAAGAAAAAAGGGTTATATCACGGCAGGTTAAGGTCCACATCTGTATACGTAGGTGTGGGAGAACCTTCAGCATCAAACTCCTGCAGACCACATTACAAAGAAAATGAGCGTAGTTCAAATATCAATTAAAAGCATAATGCGATAATGTGCTGACCTGCGTCTCATGAACTCTATCGGGAGCTGTCTCGGGGACTCTGAAACCCATAAATGTGTCATCCGACCTTCCTCTGCCGCCTCTTCCTCTGGCTCTAGCCGCCCCTCTGTTGCCTCTGCCAGCCCCTGCACTGGATTCCCCTCCCCCTTCGCACGTGCGGGCATTGTGGCCCACACCCCCACACCGGCCACAATGCACGTTTAAATGTCTTCTGGTAAGCACTGTCCGGCTTGGAGCCTCATCCACATCCCGTATTCTACGTACGCGGGGCCTGCCTGAAAGCCTTTTATACGGCGGTGGGATAATTGGATCCAGATTCGTCACAGGATGCCACTCGATTGGGCCATTGAGGGGTTGGAGAAAGTGGGAGTACATCACCATGTATGTTTCCCGGTGATAGCACCAATGCACAAACTCCTCAGGAGATCTCCTCATGAAGTGAATGCACGGAATTGCATGGACACACGGGATGCCGGTCAACTCCCACCGGTTACAAGTACAAGTACACCTTTCCAAATCGACAGAGTACATGTCGGTATTGTTGCTGACCTCAAACTTGGCCACTCCTGCAAATTGGGGACTCCAATTTCGACTGGCAAGTTGGACTTTGGCGAGCCGTTTGCTAATCATTGGACACAATAGATCAGTCGAGTGAGCCATTTTTTCATGTTTTTTCACGATCCTACCCATGATGCCCTTTCGAATGATCTCGAACATACTTAGAATTGGTTTGTCCCGGGCTGGTAGGATGCAGGCATTGAAGGACTCGCTGAGGTTGTTGAGGCTTATGTCGCACTTTGGGATGGAAGAGAAAACATGTTTGGCCCAGCATGTCACCTCTATTCCACGTAGATATTCATGGGCCGCCGGGTCAAGGACAAATAACTTGGCCATCTCTTTCTCAAATTGCCCCACTGTTGTGGCTCTTGATGCAGCCCACATTACATCCTTCAACAACCTGCCTTTAAATTGTTTTTGAAAATTGGCATACAGGTGTCAGATGCAAAACCGTTGGTCTGCTTGCCATGCCACCTCTCTCACAGCTGGCACTAGTCCCTGCAAACTTTCATAATATGAAACAGACATTGGAAAAAACATGCATAACATAAACACATAATTCAAAAGCAATGCACAACACCTTTTGTCGATCAGAAATAATTGTCCATCCATTGCCAGATGGAGTGTTTAGATCGTCTAGCAACAATTCTATAAACCACCTCCATGAATCCCTATTTTCTGCTTCTACGACTGCTACAGCAATCGGATACATACCATCGTTCCCGTCGATGGTAACAGCAGTCAGCAGTTGGCCCGGAGTCACTCCCTTTAAGTGGCAGCCATCTAAACAAATAACAGGTCTACCACAGTTCAACACTGCCCTCTTGCATGCATCCATGCACATGTACATCCTTTTAAATACACTCATATCAAGGTCAACACGCAGTGAACTTCTGGGATTCGACCTCCGAATCTCCTCAGCATAGGACCAAATGAGCTTGTATTGCTCATTGCCATCACCTTCGTTAATTTTCTTTGCCACATTTCTTGCCCTTCTAGCAAGGCTGGGTGTAATGTTGACGTTGACGTCCTTCCTGACAGTCTCAATTATGGAAGATACGTCCCAATCGGCCTGACTTTTAAATCTGTCTAAGTAATGCGTTGCCACCCATTTGGCAGTGGCATGGCGGCTTTCCATCTTTCGGGAGCAAGTGTGAACGTCGTTGTAGGACTTTATTTGAAACGTCATTTCACGTCCTATTTGTGACGCGTGCATCCTCCATGTGCATCCTTCCTGGCAGACAGCCCTCAACCGACGAGCATCACTACGGGTGAATTTTATGCCATACCCATTATTCAATGCATAATCAACAATTTCTTCTCTAATTTTCGTCAATGAACTGTATTTTTTGCCAAGGCCCATACCAACGTAGCTGCATTATGCTTCTGCTTGGCGTATAGACCTACTCTGTGCCATGTTAATGTCTTCATCACTAGTGGATTGGCACACTGATCGGAGGTCCTCATTGTCCTCTTCATTTAGACTCGCAGATACAGAATGCAACACAATTGCAACTTCATTTCCAATTCCACGTATCTCATTTTCATTCGCCAATAATATCTCTGAAGGGCCCACTACAGCTTCACGGTTAATATCAGCTTCTTCGACACTCCAAGCACTCCAATGCGCCATTTTCTTGAAAACAAATGCTTCAACTTTGACAAAATACCTTTCTCTTCTCGCTTCAGTTCTCACAAATCGCTAGGTTTAGGGTATGTTTCAGATTCGGGAAGGGAGAGTCGAGACTGAGAGCCCTAATTTTCATTTTCCCTTTTCATAAAGGGAAAATGATTGGGTGGTGAGTCCTGGACGCCTCAAACATGCGGCGTCCAAGCTTGTTTGTTTGCCTCGACGTCGCAAACCAGCGGCGTCCAGGCTTGAGGGATGCCGCACATTTGCCTGGACGCCGCAAACCAGCGACGTCCAGGCTTGCTTCTTTGCCTGGACGCCGCTTGTTTGCGGCGTCCAGGCTTTTTCTTTTCCTGGGTTAACTTGAGTGTGATGTTGGATTTATCAATTTCTCATACGTTAGTGATTAACTTGTTACCAAATATACCACAGTAGTTGACTTGTTATTGATCGAAAATCACGATGGTTGATTTGTCATTTTTTTTTATTTTTTAATATTTATTTATTGAAAGTGGGTGGGGTTGAGGAGATATTGTTCATGTCAAGTTTTCAGTATTATTTCAGCAAACCCAATCCCTCGACCATCTTTCCAATAAATATTGACTGCTCGAGGCTGCCTGACTTTTAAACCATTTGATTTAACAGAAAGCTAACAAATAACACGGGGGCCAAGGACTTGCCAACTTATTGGAGTGGACAAATTTGATCGATCAAATGATTTTACTTTAAAAATGAAGAAAATCAATTAATTTTTGTTAGATATTAAAGATAACACAGAAAAAAAACAAATAGAGACACCCAATTTAAGTAAAAAAATCTTTTTAAAAAAAAATTAAGATCGTAATAATAAATATATTATAAATATTAAAATATAACTGTGAATTTTGTGACTCTAACTTGCATAAATTTATATAGAAAATAAAACTCTAAATAATATCTATAATGCAAATTCACATACCTACTCCAATAAAATTTAGATGATACTAAAATCTAATAATTTTCAATAAAAAATAAAATAAAATCAACTTTGTTAGATTTTAGTGTGACCAAATCTTATTGGGCAGGGCCGGTGGACCCATATTGTAAATCTCATTTAGAGTTTTATTTTCTCTATAAATTGATATAAGCTAGAGTTGTAAAAATCGCAATTGTGTTTTGATCTTCATATTAGATTATTCTTCTGCCAGTGATTTTTTTCCTGTAAGAATTTTTTCACATAAATCCTAGTGTCTCACATAATTTTTTTTTTTTTTTTGTTTATCATTCGGTTTCTAACAAAACTTGATAAATGCACCCATAATTTGAGTATGGTACATTAAATAATATTTTAAATCAAAAAATAGGGTAGAATTATTCAAAAGCACATTGTACCTACGCCCTAAAACCCCGATAGTTGATGATGATGCAAGTATGATTAAGAAATAGTGAAACATCCAAAAAATGGGACCAAAAAATATTAAAATCAGAAAAAAATAATAATAATAAAAGTATTAGGAGGGAAGAACATGTAAGAAGATGAAAGGATTGTCACATAGTAGATTAGGTAAGGCAGGAGTCAAAATAAGAGAAGGGGGAAAAAGGCAATGAATGAAAAGATGGTCAAAGTCAAAGTGTTAGGAGATGAAAACAAAGAGGAATTAATGGAGGATTACAGGGATTGGTCCATTGGCATGTGGTCCATTTGTCTTCTTTATTATTGTGATGTAGACTAACCCACCCTACCATATCTTTTCTTTTTATTTATTTTTTATTTTTATTTAAATAAATAAAAGATAATTAAATCAGGAGATTTGATGGGTCGACGTTAGATCAGATATTGGAAACTCCTATTTGTCCTCCTCCTTGTCTCTCATCACACACCCCCCCTCATCCAATTTTGATGCTTTTTACTTAGGGTGTAATAGTCATTTGCCTCTCTCATTTGCTCTATTTCTCAAATATTTGACCAATTGGTTAATTTATAATTTGGCTTCTAGATGTAAAAGGTTCACGTTGGTTGTTTCAATTTAAGGTACTTTAATCTCGTTAGCAAGTCGAGCCAAGCACCAGAGCCTCCTCTAAAGTCCAGCAAAGCCTGCCAAGTAGCCCGTCAAACAAAAGCCTTACGGGCCGGTTGCAGACCCTAAAAGCAATTTGTCTTCACTCTCTCAAATTCACGTATAGATTCGATCTCATAATCGATTTTGAATAGAAATTATAGACTTTTATTAAATTTAAAGAAAAAAAGTGAAAATTTTAATAATTTTATCAAGACATGGTCGGTTTTATTAAATATCCAACCTCTAAATTGATGGCTTAAATGGCATTTTAGACTTCTAAATTTTATTTTTGTTTGTATTTTAATATATAGTTGATTTATTAGTAAAATAAGGTAAAATGTAACGTTAATTATATTGAAGGTTTTTTTTTTTTGTTTTTTTTAATTGTATATTAGTGATGTCATTCCTATTAATGTGATAGCTGTCTCTCTCTTCTTCTCTTTGTTTGGGTCTCCTATTTAATCCATGCTGAAAAACACAGACTTCCCATCACTCACACACAACTAGGAAGGAAGGAAGGAAGGAAGGAAGGAAGAAATCTTCATCTTCTTCCAAAACCCTTTCCAGTTCTTCTTCCTTGTTCCGCCATGGGGTTTTACAAAACCAGAACTCCGATCCTATTCCTCGCCGTGGCCTTGCTTTTACGCCAGGTCTGTCCGAGTAATGGCGTGAATCCAGAAGAAGAAGCTGACAGAATTTCCCAACTTCCCGGCCAACCCAAGGTTTCGTTTAGCCAGTTCTCCGGCTACGTCACCGTCAACCACGTCGCCGGTCGAGCCCTTTTCTACTGGCTCACTGAAGCTGTTTCTCAGCCTTTGTTTAAGCCTCTTGTAGTTTGGCTTAATGGAGGTTAGAATCATGGCACCCACCAAATGAACCACTTCTCATAGTTCTTATGGCTTCTTTGTCTCATTTCACTGTTATATTGACTGTTCAGAAAGGTTTTGTTTTTTTCTCTCTCACCACACACTTTTTTTTTCCATTACCGACATGGTTTAGAGAGAGAAAGGAATGAACTTAGCCATTGTTGAAAGAGGAGAGAGAGAGAGAGGGAGAGCTTATAATAACAAAGGCCTACCAACTGGGTAAGAATGATGATCCAACTACCAATGGATGTATGAAGCCATTATCCTTATTTTCCGTTTTTTTTTATTAATTTCTTCATTTAAAATTACAAATCAATGTTTATGGTTTAAACCCTTTCTTTTAATTCAGTTTTTTACTGTAGAATGTTAAATCCTCCATGCATGAGGAGAGGAAGCTTGAAAGCAACCAAAGACAGACATCATTTATTAAATCTCAGATCTTTCAGTAGCGATTTGTTAGCCATCTTGTCAGCATGCGTTGTTGAATCATCAATGCAAAGCCTAAACTCTGTCCCTCTACCCTTCTCTCTCTAGAATGCCAAGCCCAAGAAGATATTGAATTGCTACGAGCAGTCTGCAGGCGTTGTTTGATTCAAAATAAGCTCCCCCATTAAATTCTGTTGTTTTTTCTATCTGACCAAGCAACCCAGGAAGAAAGTTGCAACCTTTCGTCTTTGAACTAAACCTTTCGTCTTTGACCACACTCCAACTCTCCCCTCACCCCCCCTTCTCTCTCTAGAATACAAAGCCCAAGATAATTTACTGCTTTTCATGTTCGGACAGGGCCAGGTTGTTCTTCAGTGGCGTATGGAGCGTCGGAGGAGATTGGTCCTTTCAGATTGAACAAAACTGCTTCGGGACTATACCTGAATAAATTCTCGTGGAATATTGAGGCAAATCTGTTGTTTTTAGAAACACCCGCCGGCGTTGGATTCTCGTACACTAATCGGTCCTCCGACTTACTCGACACCGGCGACATACGAACTGGTAGCACCCACCATCCCTTCTTTTCTCTCTTCACCCTCTTCTTCTTCTTCTGCTTTATATGGGGATTCCCATAAAAGCATGCCGAATGTGCTCTCTGAGAATCAGTCTTTTTGCTTAAACAATTGAGTGGCTTGCTGGCTAGGGGAAAAATTAATTTTCTGTCAAAATTTCTTCATAAAAAGGGAGAATTTTTATGTTGTATCCGTTGAATTAATTGTTTGGAAATGTTTCAGCAAAAGATTCACTAGAATTTCTGGTGCAATGGCTGAATCGATTTCCCCGGTACAATAGCCGGGAATTGTATCTGAGCGGAGAAAGCTACGCCGGCCATTACGTCCCCCAGCTGGCCAGAGAAATAGTCGCCTACAATCAGAAGACCAAGAACACAATTAATCTCAAGGGAATTTTGGTAACCTCTCTCCCAGAAACCTTCAATTGAATCCATTAATGGCGGAAGATGTCAAAAATTCACTAATCCAATCTCGGAGAATGCAGCTCGGCAATGCCGTGACGGACAATTACTACGATAACTTAGGGACAGTCACGTATTGGTGGAGCCACGCGATGATCTCGGACAAAACGTATCACGAGCTGATCCACACGTGCGATTTCAGCCGGCAGAAGGAATCGAACGAATGCGAATCGTTGTACAGCTATGCGATGGATAAGGAGTTTGGAAATATCGACCAATACAACATCTATGCTCCGCCTTGTAACACCTCCGATGGAACCTCAGGCACCCTGCAGACCGTCCGATTGCCACATCGACCGCATCGGGTATGATTATTCGGAGAAGTTTGCGTAAATGGACTCAGGTCATAGTTTATTTGTTGTTTTTTATCAGCTTTTCAGGCAAATATCTGGTTATGATCCCTGCACTGAGAAATACGCAGAGGTTTACTACAATAGGCCAGATGTCCAGAAAGCATTGCATGCAAATATAACCAAAATCCCCTACAAATGGACTGCTTGCAGGTTGGTTGCGATTCCAGGCAGAGAAAGGGGGGGAAATTTTGAATTTTCTCAGCATTAACTGCACTCTGTTTGTTTTATCTGTGCAGTGAAATGTTGAACCGGAATTGGAACGATACGGATGTATCGATTCTCCCTATTTATCGGGAGCTGATAGCGAGAGGATTGAGAATTTGGGTTTTCAGGTTTGACATATTCATACTCATAATTCTCTCAAATTGTGTGCATGCGAGTAAAAGCTTCGGTTTTTCGCGTATTTAAGTTCATTTTCGCTGGAACTTGATGCAGTGGAGATGTGGATTCGGTCGTGCCAGTAACGGCTACTCGATATTCGATTGCGCAGCTAAACTTATCGACAAAAGTTGCATGGTACCCATGGTACGTCAAGAACCAGGTCAGTGTAATCTTCCTCGGATCGAACTGTTGGAAACCCGACTCTGTTAATCGATCGATCTGAGAGGAGGTTGTGATGGGTATTGATTTTAATTGTTTGAAGGTGGGAGGGTGGACAGAGATTTACGAGGGGATGACGTTTGCGACGGTGAGAGGAGCTGGCCACGAAGTTCCATTGTTCAAGCCGAGAGCGGCTCTTCAGCTTTTCAGATCATTTCTGAGAGGAGAACCACTGCCTAAGTCGTGATTAGAAGATGGAAGATTCTCTGTTTTAGTGATTGACTGTTATTAGTTACGGTAGAGGGATTAAGTTTTCCATTGTTAGCAAATTTGAGGAAGAAAGAAGAAGGGGGGTGTTGGGGGGAGAGTAGATAAACCGTAGAAAAACCAGAAATGAAAATGGAAGACAGGTCGACTCTTTCTGTATTGAACTCGAGGACGTGTTAAACGTTTTTGCTTGGCCCAAAAATCAAATCTTGCCCAGATTGGCCCCACTCTTAAGAGTGAAAAACGCGGTTGGGTGGAGGCAGAAATGATCAAAACAATGTTAAGGTGAAGACAGCCTGTACTGAATTAACAAGGTCGGTAGAGATGATGTGGGCATCAATGGCGGATCGCCACCTCAATAATTTCAGGGAAGGGAAGCCATTTTTGGCTGACCAATGGCTGACCAAATGGACCTCATTTCAGTCCAATCCAAAACCTACCAAATCAATCCACTATACTTATGCATACACGTGTATACACGCAAAACCAGATATATTGGAGTTACGTGCTGTTCTCAATCAACACGTTTAACGTTTCAAACAACCAGATTATTAAGTTAACTCAGGCCCTAAATTGATATTTACATGTATAGCATAGATGCTCAAACAATGTAAAATTTTGGGCAACTTTGATTAAATAGTGTAATCTTTGATTTGAACAACTTGAAATAGACCCAAAAAACCAAACTCTGCCTGGTTTTTTTTTTTTTTTGGTGAGAATTAGTGTGAAAGCTCAATTATTTGAGCAGGGATGAAAAAAACCAAGGATACAATTTGGAGATATTTCCACCGTGTGATGTTCATGTATGATGATGTACGGACTAATTTAATTTAAAAATAAAAGTATGCAAGTCCACTCTCCTTCTAATTGAATTAGCCGGAGTCAAATCTGGTATGAGCAGTGGAAGCTTTATTCAAAGACCTGTAATATTTTATTTGTGGAAAGAGAGAGAAGGAAATTGTAGGCCAAAAGCTTGAAAAGCTCGGAGTCTGGTGAGGATTATTTTGTTCTCGCCGTACGTTGTTTTCTTTTCTTGCACTTCATTTGGATGTGTTTTGTCGCACAGTTACTGTCTCTCGTCTTTCTTCCCCAGCTGGACTGGATCTCCGCTGAACTTGTCAAACCCATTCTGCTAAACAGTTTCCGGCCTTGCTTTTCAAGGAATCAAGCTCTGTTTACCTTCTTGATTCGTAGAGATTCGTTTGGTTGTCTTTTCCTCCTACGCCGCAAAGGGTTTTTGTTTTTTGTCTATTTCTGAAGTGGGTAAGCTTTGGCTTCTGTTCTTGGTTGGCTATGGCGGATTCCGAGTCTGTTATTCCAGAATTTGATGAAGAGGAAACCCTGATTGCCGCTGCAAAACAAATAGCCATGGCATTAGGTTCGAAAAGGGATCTTTCAGGTTCTACGAGAAAGATTTTGTTAGATCTTGGAGTTCAACTATCCAAAATCGCCCTTGTTGACGAACCAAAGGTCAAGGAAATAAAGGAGATAGAGGATCACCTCGATGTAGTTCAGAAGAAGATCATGAGATGGGAGGAGGAGGACCAGCCATTGATATGGGACTCTGATTCGAGCGCAATTTCTGAGTATCTCAACACTGCCGAAGAGGCCCAAACGTTAATCGAAAAGATCAAGAGTTTATCTTTCAACGGAAATGGCGAGAAGGAGGTGTTGAGGAAGGCGCATGATGTTCTTCAAGTAGCCATGGTTAGGGTTGAAGAAATGTTCAAGAGCATGCTTTTCGAGAATCGACAACCTTACGAGCCAGAATTAATGTCCTTCCAATCCATCAAAGAAGATGGTCTGGAGGAAGGATCTGTCTTCTCATTCGGGGATGATTCTTTTGAGGAACCAGTAGCCAGAAACAGCATTAGTAGAAGAAATACAGAGGATTTCATCACCGATTTAATCCATCCAGCCGTTCTTCCCGGGCTGAAGAACATAGTGAACGTGATGTTCAACTCGAATTACGATCAGGAATGCATACAAGCTTTTACAAATTCTCGAAGAGAAGCTTTGGAAGACGCCCTCTTGAGCCTTGAAATGGAGAAGCTGAGCATTGAAGAAGTGTTGAAAATGGAATGGGTTAGTTTAAATTCCAAGATCCGGAAATGGAATCAAGCCATAAAGATCTTCGTTCAGGTCTATCTCTTGAGCGAGAAATGCCTCTCCGACCAACTCTTTTGGAAGCGCGGATCCATCAGCATCAAATGTTTAGTCGATTCTTCCAAGGCTTCGATGTTACAGCTTCTAAACTTCGGTGAAGCCATGACAATCGGACCCCACTCCCTCGAAAAATTGTCTGCGATTCTCGACATGTACGAGGTTTTGAACGATCTTCTTCCGGACATTGATGGGTTATATACTGAAGAAGCTGGTTTGTCAATCAGAATTGAGTATCACGAGGTGCTGAAAAGCTTAGGTGAATCCGTTCGAGCAACATTTCTTCAGTTCGAAAATGCCGTGGCGACAAATAAGTCGCCTTATCCGTTTGCCGGAGCTGGAATCCATCCTCTGACCAAATATGTCCTGAATTACCTCAGAATCCTCACAGATTACAGTGACATTCTTAATTTTCTCATCGAAGATAAAAAAGACCAGGTTTCATCAAGTCCAACCGAAGAAGATGAAGTCAGAAACGAAGAATCCTCAACCGAAACATCGCCAATGGGGACTCACTTTCTATCAATTGCTCGAGTCCTAGAATCGAACCTCGAAGAGAAGTCCAAGCTCTACAGAGACATAGCTCTACAGTACTTCTTTCTAATGAACAACATCCATTACATGGCTGAGAAGGTGAAGGGCTCCGAACTAAGAATCATATTTGGCGACGAATGGATTCGGAAGCACAACAGGAAGTTTCAGCAGCACGCGATGAAATATGAAAGAGCGAGTTGGAGTACCCTGCTTTCGTTTCTCAAAGAGGACGGAATTCATCACAACGGCTCAAAATCTGTATCAAAAAATCTTCTCAAAGAGATGTTGAGGAGATTTTACCTGGCTTTTGAGGAGATTTACAAGACTCAGACTTCATGGATAATTCCGAACCTTCAGCTCCGGGAAGACCGTCGAATCTCAATATCGGTCAATGTGATTCAAGCCTACCGGATTTTTGTTGGGAGACATGGCCCCCACGTGAGTGATAAGATCATTAAGTATAGTGCTGATGATTTGGATGATTGTCTGAAGGATCTCTTCGAGGGGTCCTCCAAATCCCTGCAAAATTACAGCAGAAGTTTGGCTGCAGAGTGAGTAGGAGAAAGGGACTGTATTTTTCTATGGTCAGACAGATCTATAGTTTTTTATACCTATAATATTGTAAACCTTTTCTTGCTCCTATGTCTTGACATTGTTCAATAGATACCAGGCAAAATCCAACATCCAATCCAATTCCACTGAAAACTACTCTTTTTCATCATTAAAAATAACGCAAAATTCACAGGAAAATGACTTGTTACGAGCTCTAAATAACAAAATATAGAAATAGGGCCTGCAAGAGAGATCAATCACTAAACGTTAACGCAGCAACAAGAAATTCCACGTACCTTCTGAACTTAAAGCTCAAGGCAAGTGAGAACTTCATGTACTTTCTGCTCGACCATTTATGTGATTCAATTTTCACAATGCCCAGAATGGCGGTTTTGATTTGGAACAGCTATGGAAATACTATTAAGTGATTCTTCATTGTTTTCTTCTGAATCTCTGTCTTCCTATCCATACTTCATTAGCTTGATCATTTGATGAAAATTTGCAGGGACATTGAATAACACAGATAAGAGCAAATGTAGAAAAGCAACACGAAGAGCAGCCTTTGCCTAGTAATATATAAATATGAAGATCAAGAACATTGGACAAGGAAAGTTGCTAAAATCATCACTTTTGGTATATTCCTTGGTTGGTATTTTCAATTTCAAGTTAACATAAAAATACTATAAGAATCGAGCAACTCTAAGAACCTGGAATGAATAAATACGAAGATCAAGAACAAAGGACGTGGAAGGTTGAAGGTTTTCTAACATCATCATCGTTAGTATTTCAATTTCGCTCTACCAGACCCAAAGCCATGGGAAAATTTTTGAAAAACCATGCAAACCAATGGTCAAACAGAGAGGGACGGTAAAAGCATGTTAGCTGCAAATAATGAGTTTGAAAGTTCATGTTTGTGTTTGATCCCCTAGGAAAGTAAATCATAAGGTGGTACTTAATCTAGGAGAATAATCAAGCTAAAACTTTTATTCCATCAAAATGAAAATAACAGAGAACAGAGAGCCAATATGCCACTCATAGTAACCCAGATGCTGGCTTTTGATAAAACCTCAGGTGTATTTGCTGTGATATGGTTGCACAACTGATGGGCAAAGGGAATTTTGCTTCCAACAGAAGAAAAAGGATCTAAGGCACAAAAAACAGAAATTCCTAAATGTGGTGAGATGTTGCTTAGTAGATGAGCCCCTTATTGTCATACCGGCCTAAACCAAGAACTCAGCAGGTTGATCCCATTTTCTTTTCTTCCTGTGAGTACAGCTTAGATAAGCTAAGTGTGTAGGAATATGAAAGCCCCTCAAGCGAAAAGACAAATGAGCTCGAGAAATGTTGCCAAACAAGAAAAATAAATGTCCCGAAAGCCATTTGCCTTTCATAGAAGCTTCATCATCCAAGGATGGCGAAGAATCTCAGTACAAATAATGTATTACGTTTATTTGCAGCTTCAAACTTCTAATACCCTAGAGAGATTTGGTGCGAGCAAAAAAAAAAAGACAATCCAACATATATAAGAAAAACGCATTGAATCATACAGGCCAACCAGTAACATTACCAATACAACAGAAGCAAATAAGAATATAACATAATGGCATAGAAGTCTAACCAAACACGACGATGTCATAATTTACAAACATCACAATATTTTCTGTAGAATGAGGTGATTTGAGAGAGCCACGCCGATTTTGTGAACAAGAAGTAACAGGAAGAGGTACCTCTGCCTTGGTTCAGATGAGGCATCAGTGCCATGTGAGGTAGATTTATCGGATGAAACTCTACCGCTGTCTACTTCCGACGTATCGCCAATATTTCTCGGCAATGGCAGAACCTAAAATGGATCGAAAAGTAACTGCGATGTTTGCCGGCTATAATGGGGACGAAATTCCAGAATTGATGAAGGGAAATCAAGACGGCTTATTGCGACGTTTCAGCGAAAGAAGACGACGATTTGCTGACGTAGTCATCCTCAATTTTTGTAAATAAATTATTAATAATTTTTTTCATGTCATCAATTAATTAAGATTATAGGGTAATTATCATTAAGAAAAAAACTACAAACTATGTTGTCACTATAAGTCAAACGTTAAATTAATTTTACTTTCATAAGTAAAAATTTGAACTATGAAAAATTAACGAGATCAATCTCGTAGTCACGTTTTTCATTGGAAAACATGTCTCGGACGTCCCTCAGCATTGGAGGACGTTGTCCCTCAACGTTGGAGAACGTTGTTCCTCGACATTGGAGAACATCGTCCTTCGGTATTGAAGAACGTCCAAAGCTGATTCTTACACACCATATGGTGTTAAAGAACGTCCAAAGATGATCATTGGACGTCCATCGTCATTGGAGGACGTCCAACGCTGATCCTTGAACGTCATATGGCGTTGGACATTGTCCAAAGTTAGTCTTTAGACATCCCTTGACGTTGAAGAACTCTCAAAACTGATCCTTAAACGGCATATAGTGTTGGACATCCGCCTTCATGTAAAGGGGTATACATCGGCGTCCATCTTATTAACGTTCACAGATTACTGAACGTCCTTTCTAGGGAGTGGACATTCGGTATTTTAGTATGAACTATAGGACCTATGCACGCCTATT